>PVIH01013095.1:0-38084 GCA_004025045.1 Sigmodon hispidus
TACTTCTTTGGTTATAGTTACTCCAAGGTATTTAATACTGTTTGCAGCTAATATGAAGGGTAATGTGTCCCTTATTTCTTCTTCAGCTCTTCTATCTTTAGCGTATAGAAGGGCTACTGATTTCTTTGAGTTTATCTTGTATCCTGCTACATTGCTGAAGGTGTTTATCAGCTGTAGCAGTTCTTTGGAAGAATTTTGTTGGACTCCGTAACTTCTATGGCCCCTTCTCTTACCTGAACCCACCAACCCCATAATCTTTCGTTTGGCCAACCATCCATCACAACATCAGTAGCCCCAGTACAAGTACCACCTACTCCAGTTGAAAGAACAAGTGAGTGACTGGTCCCCCAGCTAAACTGCTCCAGTATCCAGGTCCCAAACTCCAGAACAAATCCTTTGTTCTTCTCTCTCCCATCTCATCCCCAGCAAAGCAGCTGGGTCCAGTCCCCTACCCCCACACACACACTCTGGTGGACTTCCATTGATCTGGATCCTTCCCCAGAAGCCAGTCAACAGGAAAGAGACCTGCAGGTGAGTGGCACGAACAGCCAGACAAACACTGGGCTCTGTAACCTCTAAGACCTACTCCATCACCCAAACTCACAGATTCTATGAACAAACTCTTGGCCAACCATCAAACATAACAACAGCAACCCGCATACAAGCATGAACTACTACAGTTGGAAGAACAGTAGCCTCTATAAGCATAAGCACCACCTTCACTAGCTGGAAGGACAGCAGTCCCTATAGGCACCAACCCACCTATACCAGTCAAAAGAAAAGTCTCCATATAAAAGTCCCTAACCCTAATCCTAACCCTAACGGCACAACCCACACTAGTATGAGGAACAGACTCCATAGGCACTAGTAAAGTGCACACAAGCCAGAAGAATTGAAGGATACACAGCACTGAGGTACCCAAACACCCACAAACTGAGATAATCCTGCCTGAGGACCAGCCGCCACCAGAGTCCTTGACTTTTCAGGCCAAAAGATAATAAAGAAAACAGACAATAAAGGAACAAGAGACCCATCCAACAAGGTATCATAAGAACCAACACCTGTACCTATTACCTAACCCAAACCTAGATGGGTAAATGGCAGTAAGTAACTACATGCAACAACACAGAAGGCAATATAGTGCCACCAGAACTTAGTGGTCCTACAACAGCAAGACCTAACTCATCCTGAGACAAAGCAGAAGAAAATGGCCTTAAAGATAACTTTAAGAAGATGATAGAGGCCAGTAAAGAGGAAATTAAAAATTCCCTTAAAGAAATTGAGGAAAAGAAAAGAAATTTTTTAAATGTAAAAAAATCAATAAATCCTTTAAAGAAATCCAAGAAATAAAACAAACAGGTGAAGAAAGCAGTTCAAGACTTAAAAATTGAAATAGAAATAATAAAGAAAACATGAACAGAGGAAATTCTGAGAACAGAAAATCTGGGTAAGTGAACAGGAACTACAGACACGAGAATAACCAAGAGAATACAAGAGATGAAAGAGAGACTCTCAGGTGTTGAAGATACAATAGAGGAAACAAATTTATTGGTCAAAAAGATGTTAAATTAAAAACATTCTTATCACAAAACATCCAGGAAATCTGGAACACCATGAAAAGACCAAACCTAAAAATAATAGGGATAGAAGACACAGAAAAATACATTCAACAAAATAATGGTAGAAATTTTTCCAAACATAAAGAAGGCCATGCCTGTGAAGGTACAAGAAGCTTACAGAGCAACAAACAGACTAGACAAAAAAAAAAAAATCTGCCCTCGCCACATAATAATCAAAACACTAAACATACAGAATAAAGAATGAATATTAAGTGCAGCAAATTAAAAAGGCTAAGTAACATATCAAAGCAGATTTATCAGAATCATACCTCACTAAGAAGTCAGAAGGTCTTGGAAAGATGTTATACAGATACTGAGACTACAGATACCAGCACAAACTTGCAATCCATCAAAATTTGCAATCACCATAGATAGAGAAAACAAGACATTCCATGACAAAACCAGTTTTAAATAATACCTATCCAAAAATCTAGCCCTACAGAAAGTACTAGAAAGAAAACTTCAATGCAAAGAAGTTAACTGCACCCATGAAAACATAGGAAATAGATAATCTCACCCCAGCACAAAATAAAAGAAGGAAAACACACACATACTAGCATCACCACCACTCAAACAAAAAATAATAGGAATTAATAATCACTGGTCATTGATATCTTTTAGTATCAATGACTCAATTCATCTATGAAAAGACACAGACTAAAAGAATGGGTACAAAAACAGGATCCATCATTCTGCTGCACACAAGAAACATACTTCAACTTTAAAGACAGTCATTACCTCACAGTAAAAGGTTAGAAAAAGATTTTCCAATGAAACGAACTTAAAAAGCAAACTGGTGTAGCTATCCTAATGTCTATCAAAATAGACTAAATTTAATAGACTAAAAATAATCAAAAGAGATTAAAAAATGACATTCATATTCAACACAGGAAAAATCTATCCAGACAATGTTTCAATTCTGAACATTTATGCACTGTATACAAGGGCACCCACACTTGTAAAGAAACATTACTAAAGCTTAAATCACAAATCAAACCCCACACACTAATAGTGGGAAAATTCAACACCCCATTCTCAGTAATGGACAGGGCTGCTTAGACAGAAACTCAACAGAGATATAAGGGAACAAATAGATGTTATAACTCAAATGGATTTAAAAGACATCTACAGAACATTTTATCCAAACACAAAAGGATGTGTCTTCTTCTGAGCACCTAATGAAACCTTTTCTAAATTGATCACACATTTGGTCACAGAGCAAATATCAACAGATACCTAAAAATCAAAATAACTTCATGTGTCTGGTTAGGTTATCTTGGGATAAAGTTGGATTCAACAACAACATAAAATATAGAAAGCCTACAAATTCATGGAAAACGAACAATGCTCAACTGAATCACCACTGTGTCAAGGAGGAAATAGAAAGAAAATAAATACTTCCTATAATTCAATGAAAATGAATCCACAACATATACAAACTTATGAGACACAATGAAATCAACGCTAATAACAAAGTTCATAGCACTAAGTGCCTAAATTAAGAAAGCAGAAAGACCTCATACTAGTGACTTAACAGTACACATGAAAGTTTTAGAACAAAAAGAAGCAAACTCACCCTGGAGAAGTAGATAGCAAGAAACAGTCAAACTCAGGGCTGAAATAAATTAAATAATAATAAAGATAACAATACAAAGAATCAGTGAAACAAAGAGTTGATTTGTAAAGGAAATCAACAAGATAAGCAATCCCTTACCCAAACAACCAAAAGCGAGAGAGAGAGAGAGAGAGAGAGAGAGAGAGAGAGAGAGAGAGAGAGCCTAGTGAACAAAATCAATGATGAAAAGGGAGATATAACAACAGACACTAAGGAAATCCAGAGAATAATCAGGTCATACTTCAAAAACCTGTTGTCCACAAAATTGGAAAATTTAAAAGAACTAGACAATTTTTGAGTTAGGCACCACATACCAAAATTAAATTAAGTACAGATAAACAACTTAAAGAAGCCTATTACCCATAAGGAAGTAGAAGCAGTCATTAAGTCTCCCAACCAAAAACAAAACCCAGGACCAGATGGTTTCACTGTAGAATTCTACCAGAATATCAAAGAAGAGCTATTATCAATACTCCTTAAATTGTCCCACATACTAGAAACAGAAAGAACATAGCCAAATTCCTTTTATGAGCCTACAATTATCCTGATACACAAACCACACACAAAAAAATTACAAACCAACCTCCCTCATGAACGTTGATTCAAAGATACTCAATAAACTAACTGGCAACCAACTCCAAGAACACATTAAAAAAAAAAAAAAAAAAAAAAAGACATCCACCATGACCAAGTAGGCTTCATCCCAGAGATACAGATATTGATCAACATATGAAAATCTGTCAATGTAATCCACCATATAAACAAACTGAAAGAAAAAAGCCCACATGGTCATCTCATTAGATGCTAAAAAAGCCATTGATGAAATCCAACACCCCTTCATGATAAAGTTCTTGAAAAGATCAGGGATACAAGGAACTTACCTAAACATAGTTAAAGCAATATATAGGAAGCTGACAGCCAACATTAAATTGAATGGAGAGAAACTCAAAGCAATGCTACTAAAATCAAGAACAAGACAAGGCTGTCCACCTTCTCCATATCTATTTTATATATTCTGTAGAGATATGGAGATGTTCTATAAAATACAGAATTCAGTGTTCTAGCTAGAAAAATAAAACTACAAAAGATCAAAGGGATACAAATTAGGAAGGAAGAAATCAAATTTTTGCTATTTTGGAGATGATATGATAGTATACATAACTGATCCCCCAAAAAAAAATTCAGCCAAGAAACTTCTACAGCTGATAAGCATCTTCAGTAATCCTGCAGAATACAAGATTAACTAAAAAAAAAAAAAATAGTATCCCTCCTATATACAAATGATAAACTAGCTGAGAAAGAAATCAAAGAAACAATATCCTTTCCAATCCTAGCCACAATAAAATAAAATATCTTGAGGTAAGTAATCAAACAATATGTATGACAGGAACATTAAAGCCTTAAAGAAAAGCAATTGAGAAAGATATCTGAAAATGCAAAGATCTCCTATGTTCTTGGATAGGTAGAGTCAACATAGTAAAAATGACAGTCTTACCAAAAGTAATCTATAGATTCAACAACCCCATCAAAAATCCCAACACAATTTTTCACAGGCTTCAAAACAATACTCAACTTTATATGAAAAAAACAAAACGAAACAAAAAACCCCAGGATAGCAAAAACAATCCTGTAAAATAAAGGAACCTCTGGAAGCATCACCATCTCTGACTTCAAGCTTTACTTTATAGTAAAAAACAGCTTGGTCTTGGCATAAAAATAGACATGTCAATCAATGGAATTGAACTGAAGTCCCTAAAATAAACATACACACCTACGAGCACCTGGTTTTTGACAAAGACGCTAAAATTATACACTGGAAAAAAGAAAGCATCTTCAACAAATGGTGCTGGCATAACTGGACATAAATATGTAAAAGAATGCAAATAGATCCATATCTATCATCATTCACAAAACTCAAGTCCAAGAGGATCAAAGACCTCAACATAAAGCCAGTTACACCAAACCAGTTAATGAAGAAAGTGGGAAGTATCCTTGAACACATTGGCATAGGTGACCACTTCGTAAATAGAACACCAGTAGCAAAGACACTAAGAAAAATAATTAATAAATGGGACTTCCTGAAACTGAAAAGCTTCTGTAAGACAAAGAATATAGTCAATACGACAAAATGCCTGCATACAGAATGGAAAAAAGATATTTCCAACCCCATATCTGACAGAGGTCTAATCTCCAAAATAAATAAAGAACTCAAGAAACTAGACATCAAAATATCAAATAATCCAATTTTAAAGTGGGGGTACAGGTATAAACAGAGAATTCTCACAGAAGCCTCTCAAATGGCCAAAAGTCATTTAAGGAATTGCTCGATATCTTTAATTCAGGGAAATACAAATCAAAATGACTCTAAGATACCATCTAACACCTGTCAGAATAAATAAGATCAAAAATACAAATGACAGCTCATGCCGGAGGTGATGTAGATCAAGGGGAACACTCCTCCACTTCTGGTAAGAGTACAAACTCAGACAGCAACTATGTAAATAAAGATAGCATTTTCTCAGAAATTAGAAATCAATCTACCTCAAAACCCACCTATATCAATTGTGGGCATATACCCAAAGGATGCCTAATCATACCACAAGGACACTTGCTCAACTGTGTTCATAGCAACATTATTCATAATAGCCAGAACCTGGAAACAACCTAGATTCTCCTCAACTGAAGCATGGATAAGAAAATGTGGTATATTTACACAACAAAGTATAACTCTACTGTAAAAAAAAAAAAATTACCTTGCAAAATTTGCAGGCAAATGGATGAAACTAGAAAAAATAATTCTAAGTGAGGTAACCCACACCCTGAGAGACAAGCATAGTATATGCACACTCATAAGTGGATATTAGGAATAAAGTATAGGATAACCAACCTATCCACAGCCTCAGAGAAGCTAAATAACAAGGAAAGCCCAAACAGAGATGCAGGGATTTTCCCTGGGAAGGGGAAACAGAAGAGATCCTCTGGGTAAACTAGGGGAAGGAGAGAGGAACAGATGGAGGAAAAGTTGAGGGAGGCCGGTTGGAGCTGGGGGGGGAAGTAAAGAGAAAGAAATCTTGACTGGGGAGGTGAGGGTTGCATTTGATGGGCTAGGGAGAAACCTGGAGCCAAGAATATCCCCAGGAATTCACAGGATAGCTCCAGATAAGACTCCTAGCAATAGTGGAAAAGGTGTCTGAACTGGCCATCTACTGTAATCAGATTGGTGAGTACCCTAATTGTCATCAGAGATAATCTATCCAATAACTGATGGAAGCATATGCAGAGATCCACAGCCCAGCAAGGGGCTGAGCTCCTGGAGTATGGCTGAAGAAAGGAAAAGGGGATTGTAACAGGGAAGTGAAGGGGTCATGATGGGGGAAACCCACAGAGATAGCCCACCTGAGCTCCTGGGAGCTAATGAACTCCGGACCAACAGTTAGGGAGCCTTCATGTGACTGGTCTAGGCCCTCTGCATGTATATGACAGTTGTGTAGCTTGGTCTCTTTGTAAGACTCCTAACAGTGAGATCATGACCTGTCCCTGGTGTTTGGCTGGCTTTTTGGGAAGCTGTTCCCCATGCTGGATTACCTTGCCTGGCGTTGATGAAAGAGGAGGAGCTCCTGCCTCAACTTGATGTGCCATGTTTTGTTTAAGCCACTTTCTGAAAGGAGAGTGAGGAAGAGTGGAGGGGAGGGGGACAGATGGGAAGAGGGCGGGGTTGAGTAGAGGGAGACGTAGAGGAGAGGAGGAAGGGAAATTGGGGTTGGTATGTAAAATAAATGAAAAGAAAGTTTTCTGTTTTTGTTTTTGTTAAAAAGAACGTCAAAGAGGTTTAATACCAAAAAATATGCAAGGAAGTCAGCCAATTAATAAAAAACCAATTATATTGGTCAAAGGATCTTAATAGACATCTAAAATATGTAATACAAATGGCCAACAAATATATTCAAAATTATCATTGAACATTATTTATGTTAATAAAATCTATATTCAGATATCTTGACACATTCAAAATCATTTTTATGGCAAGATAATCTGTTCTATTACATACCGAGCAAATATGAACATCTGCATTTCTTAAAGTTTCTCGCTCATGTTTAAGAGCACCACAGTTCTAAAAGAAGGGTAGTGACGCATACATATCAAGTTTATAATAACATTGTTGGCTAGTTATAGAATAAGGAGGAGAAAGAGAAGGGGAAGAGGAGAAGGAGGAGGAAGAAAAGGAAGAGGAGGAAAAAATATGCTAGCCTTAATTCCCACACTTTGGGTTATTTAATCCATAATCACCACCCAATTAAAAACAATCTCAAAACTTCAAGCAATCCTTTTCTGACTTTGCATAGAACTATGCAGAGGAATTTTCAAGTGGAGAATAATATAGATCCTCCATACAATCAAAACTACCAAATCACTCCCAGCATCAAGCACTGTTCCGTGTGCTGGAGATGTGACAAGAAAAAATAAATGCTCATATGCACCTGCAATAACATTTGTTTAAAGAAAATAAGCATGTGTCCTGCCTCCCTAGGTCCCAGGTTTTTTGTTATATTTTGATATAGAGGAGAGTCTTAGTGATATGTTTGTCAGGGTCACCCAGGCTCTTAAAGAATTTGGAAAACAAATTGGTTCTCCAAGTCGAATATGGACCATATCCTTTCAAGTCTTCTGATGTACTGCCTGGGGTGAGTAGAGAAGTATCACAATTCATACTTTTTATATGGAGGACAAGGGTCTTAGTGAGGTTGAACCACATTAAGGAATCAAGACTCATGTCTACAGCTTGCTTTGTCCTATTTTTCTGTCCATATTGTTTCTCTATGTTTATTTTAAACCAACAACTTGCAGTTTTATGGGTTAAATCATACTAAACTGCTTGGTATGGAAATTGTTAAATTCATGATCATACCCTCTTCCTATTCCAATATCATAGAGCAACACCACACAAGGTTTCAAGCTGTTTCTTTGGTCATTTATCTTCACAGATCCTGTTCAACCTCTATCATTTCATTGGTGGTTGGCAGGGCTAGACAGGGACAATAATAAATTCTGCAATAAAAAGTGAGAATTAAGCACCCTTTGACAACTTCTGTATACCAACTCGCTTCTACATTGTTCTCCCCATTTTTTGTCACAGATGGTGATAAATTGGCCTCTTGAATCAAATATTTTTCTTAGCTCTCGAATTAATGACCAATTTCTTTTTTTTAAAGCGTTTTATTTCCCTATTAGTCTAGTTCATGTGGTTTCACTTCATTTCTCTCCTCTACATTAGATGGTTTGTTGAGTGGGCGTTAATTATGATCTCTCCATTCCCATCTGAGAAACAAAGCTCAGTGGCTGCTCAACAAGGGTTTATATGGAGGAATCTTCATACTTTTGTATTAGAAATACCTTGAAATGGGTATCTGTACACATTTTCTATTTGGTTTGTCAGAAATCCCAGGAAATAATTTTCCACCCCACAAATTTCACCCTCCAGTGAAAAAGAACTTTAGTGGCATAGGATGGAAAGCCATTCAGCTATGACTTCATGTTATACCTCTATCTGGTTCTCTCCCCTCACATGTACCCCAGACAGTTTCTCACCTGCATAAAACACATTATTATCTATAGAAAACCATATGAATTTTATTTCTGGGTTAGTATAAGGGTAGTGCTCAATGGGCGAACAAAATTGCTGATGTGAGAGGCTTTCAGCCAGTTCTCTTGCTTCCAACTCTACCATCTACTTCCAGCTTCTACTCCATTACCAGGGGCAGCCCAAGCTACTCAAGCATCCTTGAGATAGTCTACACGAATAAGGCTCTTTCTTGGGGCTTTTCCTTAATAGACTTTTTTTCTAGCTCTCTCCAGAGCACAAATTTTTCTCATTTCTAAAGTGTATATCTCTGCCTCAATATCTATCTCTTGACTTTCAAAACACGTTCTGCAGGCATTCATTCCAGGGTAGTTTCAAAAAGAAATTTGGAAGATAAAACCATGTGCTCCACAGAAATACAGAGATGCTCTGTCTTTAAAATGCTCAGGTCCAGGCTGGAGAGCTGGCTCAGAGGTTAAGATTACTGACTGTTCTTCCAGAGGTCCTGAGTTCAATTCCCAGCAACGCAACCATTTATAATGACATCTAGTACCCTTCACTGTATACTGTGTACATAATAAATAAATAAAACTTTTTAAAAAATTCTCAGGTCTATGCTTTTCTCATTATTGTAAGGCAGGGAACATTAAGTACATAGATATGTAGAAGAATAATAAAATACTGTTCTACTTTTTCTCATTTCCTTGATCTTGGCTTTCTAGAGTATTGTTGAGAATTGGACAATTGTGGCTGAAATGCAAAGAAAAAAACATTGAAAAAAAGGAGTTCTTTAGGAGAAACTATATGAGTCAATATTTTAATTGCAGAAACAGAGTAGGTTTTTTTCATCAAAAAAAGTTTACTCCTTAGGCTGCCTTATCTCTAAAGTGATGGTGTCCTTTGTTGTTGAGATTTTTATTTTTATGAGGTCTCATTTACTGATGTTGGTGTTGATGCCTGCAATGTTGGACTCTGCCCAGGAAGCCCATTCCTGTGTCAATGATTTTAAGAGTATTCCATCTATTTTTCCTCTATAGATGCAGGGTTTCAGATCCTGTGTTGATATCTTTCTTCCATTTGGGAGCTGAGTTATGTGCAGGATGATTAATAAGGATGTACTTTCATTCTTCTACATTTCACTATCCCATTAAACCATAACCATTTGTTGAAGATACTATCTTATCCCTAAGTATGATTTGTGGGCCTTTTTGTCAAAAGTCAGATGAGTGTGGGTTTATGGTCTTCCATTCTATTCCATTGATCAATGTTACTGTTTTTAGGCCACTACTATGCTGTTTCTAATATTATGTCTCTGTAGTATAACTTGCAATCTAGGATGGTGATATTTGAGCAAGATATTTGTATTGTTCAGGATCATTTTGGATAGGTTGGATCTTTTATAGTTCCACATAAAGTGTAACATATATTTTTAAAAATTTCTGTAAGGATTGCACTGCAATTTCTATGAGAATTGTGTTAATCTGTCGACTGCCTTTGTAAAATGGCTATTTTTACATTTTAATCTTCCCAATTCATGAGCCTTATAACAGGTATTTTCATTTTCCTGGTGTCAAACTTGGCTACTATTTTCAATGTCTTAAAGTTTTCACTGTGCAAGTCTTGCTCATCTTTTGTTAGGTGCATTCCATGATAACTTAAAAATCTTGTTTGATAGATGGTCGCATAACCAAAAGTATGTTCATGGACTGTATAAAGTGGACTAATGGAAAGGGGGAAGGAGGCGAAATTGAGTCTGTAGAGTATGGGTACACTGGGTGGAGTTAGGGGGAAAGACTGAACATGGTCCAACTACATTGAATGAAATTCTCAAAGAACTAATAAAAATTTAAACAAAAAATTTTCCTTTCAAAATATCAAAGACCAAAGATAAGATAATAGAGCATATGGTTTTTCCCATAAAGTGTGGATTTTAAATTTTTAGGATAGTGTGGTGGGTCATTTTACTCCTACCCATCAATTCCTGAATAAGCCACTTGCCAAATGATTAATTTGAAGGCTTAATTTTATAGTAAGCACTAGGCCAGTAGCTCAAGCATATTACTAACACTTAAACTAACCCATAATTTTTATCTGTGTTTAGCCATATGCCTTGGTACCTTTTCTCAGTCCAGGATTCTCATCTTGCTTCCTTTGTGTCTGACTGGTGATTGCATCTCTGTCTTTCCTCATCCCAGAATTCTCCTAGTCTGGTCATCCTGTTTATACTTCCTGCATGGCTACTGGACAATTAGAGTTTTATTAAACCAATATGGAAAGAGAATAGATCAGCTCTGCTGGAACTTTTCCAGCACACCACCCCCACCCCATCTTCTTTCTACCTTTTCTATCTTCTGCTGGAACCTTTCCAGTGAACCACCACCACCCTTTATCCTCTTGAGCCTTTTCTATCTTCTGCTGGAACCCTTCCAGTGCACTTCTGTCTCCTCTCTAACTTTTTTTATCTCCTGTTTAGAAATGTTCACGTGTCTAGACGATATCATGGAACTTCAGTTTGGAATGTACTTTGTATTTTGTATTTCATTTGGGTTTGACTCACAGAAAGCCATGAGGTAAGTTAGAAAAAAACAAGAGTAAAGTTAGAGTATCCATTTCCTCATTCCTTGTTATGTGCTCAAAAACAAAGATTATTTTATCTTTTCCTCCTGACTCCCACAGTGACCCCCTCCTCCTCCTCCCTTACTTAAGATACTTAAGATTGTATATATACCAATACAGCATCTTTGCAAACCATCCTTGGATAACTTTCATTGGAATGTACCATGCTTTCTGTAAAGACCCTGAGAAAGATAAGTTACCTACCACAATTTAAGGTACTTTGTATTTAGCTAAAAGAGACAGTTTGGGACTTGCATCATAGCTCACCATTAAAGGGTCCTGGCACCAAGCCTGATTACCTCAATTAGAGTCCTGTAATGCACATGGTGGGAGAAAAGAGAGGCCATCCTCAACATGTGCTCTGACAGCTACACATGTACTAACATGTATGTACGCACACATAGACACACACTACACATACAAACATCACACCATATGCGGAGACTAAATAGATAAATAAATTTGAAAGTATAGTTTTACTCTACATCTAAAATGAAATCAAGTACTAATTGGAATTTAGAGTAATATAAAGTGGATTAATTAAATATGTAAAATCTCAAATATTTACATTTAGTGGAACTGTAATAGTAATATTTGTTTTGTCTGCTTCTATTTAAAAATCAACAAATAACATATATACAGAATGCAGACTAATTTAGGGTTAATAATGATGATATGGAAAGTAGACAAACACTCAACATAACAGAAAGTTCTAATTTAGCATGAGTTCCAAAGAGAACACAAGTCATGGCAATCATTGTTATGGGCTAAACTCTGTAATATGTGTTGAAGTTCTAATCTCAGGACTTGAGAAAGTGACTTGATTTGTATAAGGTATTTATAGGTTTAACCTCTATCAATATGGATCCTCACTGCACATAGCTGGTACATTACAGAAATAAGACATTCAAGGCAGATGTGGTGGTACAAGAAAATTTTACAACTACTAGGAATGCTGAGGAAGAAAGCTCACCATTCAAGGCCTTCTTGATCTACAGAGTGAGTGAGTTTAATGGTATTCTTAGTAAGACTCTGCCTCAAAATCATTGCAGTAATTATTATTGTTATTATTATTATTATTGTGATAATAATGACTAGGGCAATTACCTGGCATTAAACCCCCTATACCACAAAAAGATAAAAGTAAAGAAAGGCAAAGCTGAAACATATATACAGGGTATCTACATTCAGATATAATGATATATCCATAGTCATCGAGCATCATAGGCTACTGGAAACCAACCTGGATCTAAAGAGAACTCTCTCTCTTCATGGACTAAATTATACTTCCACAAAGTGGCATGTTGAAGTAACATGACCTCTAATATGACTATATCTGGAAATAAGACTTTAAAAGGTACTATTTAAATGAAAATAGATATTAAAGCAATCCTTAACCTAACATTATTGCTTTATTTCAGAGGAAAATTTTACATACACATTTAAAGGAAGGACATGTAAAGAGACAGAGACATGATGGCTACCTACAAAGTGTAGAGAGAAGCCTCAGATGAAACCCTCTGTGTTAGATTTCTAGTCCCCAGAGTTTTCTGAATGTAAGTTTCTCTTTTGTCTGACTCCTTATTATGGAACCTCTAGAAAAGTGACCTGCAGTTTTTGGAGGAACATGACTCTGTTCACACCTTGACCCTCGACCTGTAACCTCTAGAATCAAGACAATTAAATATCTGATGTTTTATCACTTAATTTATACTACTCTATTAGTTAAGACTTGGGAAACAAATACAATCCCTTTTTATTTTCTGTGATAGTAGTCTTAAAATAAGTGTCCTGAACTATAATTAATAAGTCACAAAACTGTATCTGGATTATAAAGTCCATATACTAAATAGGTAGCTTTAATCTGTTTAAACACTATTGAATTACTACTTATTAGTCTAACTCACAAATGGATGTTGTTACACATTTGAAGAAATAGTTTCTATAGTTTTCCATTGCTTTTCTCCTCATAGTACCCATTAGAAGAAATGTTAAGTACACTATTTAAAAAGTACTGATCCAAAACACAGCCTTATACTTTGACACCAGCTGAGACCCCAAGACCACAGGAGAGGTGTCATTTCAGTCTTTGAAGAAAAAGAACAGCTTTCTTCATCAACACTTTTTGAAGAAGAGGTCTACAACCTGGGGTTCTATTTGTCAGCTTCTACTGTAACATCATTACTGAAGGAACAGAAAGTTAATTTTTGGTACCTGATTTTAAAAGTAACATATTCTAGTACCATAATATGATGGCAGCATGTACAAGTTAGAGGAAAAACTCTAGGAACTCAATGTTCTTTATCTGATGTCTTGTTTATTTATTTAACAGTTTTTCCCCTGAAATCCCAGTGTGCCTGAATACTATCCTAGTTCTAAAGACACAAATATGCTCAAAAAAAAATCTTCACCATACCAAGCTGTTGAAGAAGAAAAATTAGACAAACATTTTAATAATAAAATATGCAAGTCCAAGAAGAGGAGTAAATTTGGGAAGAAAACACAAAATGTGTATGTTGGAGTTAATTGCCAATTTTATATAAAGTGATCAAGAAAGAAAAGCCAGACTGAGTTGCAGAGATTAGGGAGAGAGAGAGAGAGAGAAAGAGAGGGAGGGAGGGAGGGAGGGAAGGAAGGAAGGAGAGAGAGAGAGAGAGAATATTTCCTAGAGATCAGGGGGAAGGTCCAGTGAGGAGCTGAGAGGCATTGTGGAGGTAACCCCAGGAGCTGTAGGGTTAATGAAAGTCACAGTTTCTATTGTGATCTTCTTGTTCTCCAAAACCAAGCACAATGTCCTTTACTTGTAACACCCACAGTAAATACCAGAGGACAGATCATGATTTTTGAGACCTTAATCTGCTTATAATAACAATTTCCAAAGGTACACACATTGCCCACAGCAAACTGCAGCTTTGTAAATGCCTGGGTCCTTTGTCCTGTGCCATGTTGGATGAAATTAATTGATATTCAGGCATTATTGTTGACA
Source organism: Sigmodon hispidus (assembly GCA_004025045.1). Lineage (NCBI taxonomy): Eukaryota > Metazoa > Chordata > Mammalia > Rodentia > Cricetidae > Sigmodon > Sigmodon hispidus. Next base: position 14,415 of record PVIH01013095.1, read on the forward strand.
TAAGGGAGGCACTAGCTCTAGGAACAATTGCAGGTCCTTTTTTTTTTTTTATTTCAACATTCAGAAAGTTTTTGAAATCCCCTTGGTAATTTTGATCACTTATCATACCTAATACAAAACTGTCTTTTTCTGCAAGCATCCTGACTAATCAATGTAGTAGAATTAAATGATAGTCATCCCTTTAATAATAACCCTATGCGCTAGAACAAGTGGAAAGCATTTGTGATGAACTGGTTATTGGAATTTGAACTTTTCAGTGCAAGAGCATGGAAAAGAAAAGCAGCAATGAGACACAGGAGCAGAGTGCAGAGCTGAGACCCTGTATCACAATTCTGATTCATGAACAAAGCAAAACACATCAAGAATAGACAGTACACATGAAATCACCAGGGGCATGCAACTTCTTTTAAAAAGAAGAAATGAACAAAGAATCTAGGAGAAATGCAGCCAAGTGGTATAAATCTGTAAGCATATCCAGAAGATGAGATTCAAAAGCAGTCTGAGAATGAAAGCTGAATACAAGAAAGACCTTATAAGCCTGTTTGGACAAAAAGCATTAAGAGTGGGTGGTGATATGGCTCAGTAGTTAACAGTTAATTCACTTTTCGAATTAGGACTAGAGCTCAGATCCTTAGCAGCCACATAAATGTCAGGTTGAATCCTAGCCTCAGAAGGAAGAGACAGGATCCCTAGAGCAAGCTGCCCATTAAGACTAGCTATACCAGTGATCTCTGGGTTTGACTGAGAGATCATGTCTAAATAAATAATGTGAAAGAGCCAAGCCAGAGAGAATGATTTTCACATCAACCTCAGGTCTATAGACATACTTACATGCATGCAAATGCACCCACAAGTGGATGTGTACCCACCTACATCCAAACATGCACACACATACATGCATGCCATGAAAACAGAGAAAAGATTTTTAGAAGTAGATCTTATCCAGTATTATAACTCAGAGAGGAGGTTGGTTTGTTTGTTTAACTAAGGAGGCACCATTTGTTTCAAGTACTAAGGAGGCGCTATTTGTTTCAAGTAAATGCAAACTTCCAACCACAGACGGAAAAATAACAGCAAATGTAATTTCAGAATCTGTCAACAATCATTTGGAAAATTACAGTAAATTAAAGATACAACAGACCTACAGACAGAAAAAAACATTACATCAACAAGCAGGGTGCCTTGGCAGCCTTTGTACTAGATAAGGCTGCAATTCCAGCTACTTGGTACATAAGGCATTCCAAGTTCAAAGCCCACAGGAGATAAAGAATAATTTCAAAGCCACCCCAAACAACATAGGAAAAGACCTTATCTTAAAATAAAAGGCAAAACAAGGCAGGGGGTGTAGCTCAGTAGTACAGGACTTGCCTGTCTTCCTAACAGCCCTAGATTCAGTCAACAGGGGTCTGCCCGCAAGAAAAGAGATTCATGCGTCACATATAATATATATTTCTCTTCAAGTTGATTTGTCCATTTTCTGCCCCCTTACACTGTCGCTTGCATTGTCCTCTGACACAAATAAGCTGGCTCAAGAGTAGACAGATATGTCTTCCCCACAAAATAACCCTTTTATCATTGCAGAACATGCTATAACTCTGTGTCTGTAACCTCTCACCACAAAGAGTTTTACCTTTCTCTTTCTTTCTTCCTTCCTTCCTTTCTTTCTTTCTTTCTTTCTTTCTTCCTCCCTTCCTTCCTTTACTACTTCCTTTTTTTTTAAGACAGGGTTTCTCTTTGTATCCTTGTCTGTCCTAGAACTATCGCTGAAGAACAGGCTGGCCTTGAACTCACAGCCTCAGCCTCCCGAGTGCCAAGACTAACAATGTGGCCACCACTGCCTAACCCTAACCATAACCCTAACCCTAACCATAACCCTAACCCTAACCCTAACCATAACCATAACCCTAACCATAACCCTTCTCCATTTTATTACTCTCCTTCCATGCTCTTAGCTGTCAATGACTTCTCATTTATGTGAGAAATCCGCTTGGCATTTTTGTAGGCCCTGAGGCTTCTTTTCCTCAGTGCCTTCCTCTATGTCTCATTCCCCTCTTTAATTTTTATTTTTTATCTACTAAGAAACAGGATACTTCATATTCCTATTCATAATTTTTAGTTTATTTATGTGATGTATGTGGGGGGGTATGCATATATGGGTGTGTGGTGTGCATGTGGTGTATGTATATGTGTGTGTATGTAGTGTGTGGTATGTGATGTGTGAGTAGTGTTGTGTGTGTGTATGTCGTATATGTATATGGATGAGTGTATATGTGGTGTATAGTTTGTGTGTTGTGTTGGGTGGGGTGTGGGGTATAAAGGCATAAGATGGCATCAGGTGTCTTTCTTGGTTATTCATTACTTTATTTATATTGAGGCAAGATCTCTCACAGGAAACCAGAGCTCACCAGTTTGGTTTTTTATCTTGCCATCTTGTTCTCCGGATTCCCTGGATCTGCCTCCTGCTCATTCTGGGACTACAGACAGCCCAGTGTTGCCACCAAGCATTTTAGGAAAGTGCTGGGAATCAGAATCCTAGTCTTCATGCTTCTGTGGCAAGTATTTTATCCAGTGAGGCATCTCTCTGCCCCTCCTCTTCTTTTCTTGTTGAGAATAATAAATTCTGGATTTGGGCTTAAGCAGCAGAGAGTATTCACCTTCCTGAGCATCACAAATAAGTATCCTCCACAACAGGGCTATCACTAAGAGTAAGACTCATCGTAATAATTTTTTAGAATCTTTGCTAACAGCAGCAACTTTATCTTTAAAATTACACAGAATCTGTGGGCTTATGTAAGATATAATTTTTATGAATGGATAGATTATTGGCAGAATAGATCATAGTTTATTTTCCATCAGTGTGTAAAGATTCTTCTTCCTGTGAGGTTCAGAGACATCAATTCATGTTTATTATTGTCACATGGATCATGTCTGGCTATTTTATATTGTCTCCTTGAGCAAAATGTAGCACTGCCATGTTACTCACAATGCCACAGATCTTCAGACCTTGTTCGTATTTATAGGCTTTTCTTTTTTGCCCTCTCTTTTCTCCAAGTCCACTTACTAAATGTCGGTTACATCATTGCATCTAGAACCAATCATAACACTGTCTTCCAATGACTTACAGTTCATTAATATGATTAATTCCTACAAATGGAATTTTTTTTCACTAAATACAAAAAAATGAAAGTTTCTACATATGTTAAATATACTGCTAAGAATTATATTATATGAAATTAAAAACCACATCTTCTTTGAACTCTTTAGAACATAATCCTGTGGACCCATTACTTTTCCACATGCTGCTGCCATTGGGGAGAATAAAAGGATATTCTTTTTATTTTATTTTATTTTATTTTTATTTATATATTTATTATTTTGGCGACTTTATATCATGCACCCCATCAAACTCAGTTATCAGACCTCTCAGATTTATCCCTGTGGCCAGACCCTTAAAGAAAACAAGTCTTTCCTCACCCACACCCCTGCCAGAGAGAAAGATATTCTTGTAATGGCAAGTAATGTCCCACTGTCTTCTTGCCTACTTTAAGAGCGTAATAGCATCACATCTACTGGAGGCAAGAGAAGAATGCTGTCAGCTGGAATGGCCCACTAGAACATCAGCACAATGATCTAGAAAGATCTGAGGAGAGATAAGCATAGTCACTCACAGGAGTGGCCCAACATTTGGCAATGAGCTGACAGAGGAGATGTAACAGCTTCTTGGTGTTGGCAACAGGCATTAATGGAGACAAAAGCCTCCACTGTGCTTCAGAACCCCAGCTTTTGAAGACTAGATGTTATCAATCCTACAGTCACAGACTTTTAAAGTGCAAGAATCAGTCTCTGGGTCCATGCCTATGGTTCAAGCTTCAGAGACTGTGGTAGTACAATTCAGAATGATCATGTGGCACCCTAATCTTTCACACAGTGAACAAAAGAAATGTTGCCTGTGTAGACGTAGGTATCAGGTTTCTAGAGTATCATCCTGGAAAGAAAATCCAGTGGCTTGAGCCCAGCCATGGTGCTCCAGAATAAATGTGATCATTCCTAAGAATGTCTGGTCAGCCTATCACATAGGATGGAGAACACCAGATATCCAGGATGAGAGAAAGTGAGTCTCTCTCTCTCTCTCTCTCTCTCTCTCTTTCTCACACACACACACACACACACACACACACACACACACACACACACACACAAGCTTATCCTCAAGACTTCTTGGCAAAGTGGCATTATCAACCACTAACTATTCTAGCTATCACATGTAGATTTAGAAATATTTAAGAAATGACACATTCTAGTTCAGAGCCCAAGATAGCGGTCTGACTTTCTTGGGTCTTAGAGCAATTCTGCTCCCTAGACACAGAGGCTGATGCTGTTAGGTATGTCACACTAAGACCATGCAGCATGCACTTGCATATAAAATGTAGTCCCTATTTACATAATGAAATTAAATGTCAGTATTTCTTGACATATCACAAATGACAATGTATTCCATTATCTGAATAAATATGAAAAATAATTATTTATTCTACTTCCTAATTACTGATGATGGTGACACAGAGGAAGGTATCAGGCAGCTGGTCACCCATTTCCCCCTCAGCAACTGTCACTGACCAGGGTCTGAAAGGATTAAGTGGTCTCTTTCTCTGAAACAGTGCAATAGCCTCGATCTTCTCAGCACAGCACAATCCTTTGCTCAGCACTGGTCTTCAGTCAATACTTTCTTAACAAATGATACAAATTTCCATAACAAGATTGGCTCGGAAAGTTCACTCAGCTCATTTTGAAACTCCGCAGGGCAATGATGCAGCAGAAGGTTACTGCCCTGTGAACATAAGGAACTAGGCCTCTCCACCAACAGAAACCTAGAACAGGACTCTCAACCCTGGCTCCATTAATGAGGCAAACACACAGGCAGCCCTCATCACTGCACTGTAATCCTATTAATCACAGCAATCTCACAATAAAACGGGAGACAACCAGACTACACCAGCAGCACTGAGTTACCTTTCCCCACCGCTGTCAGGAGGAGGAAATGATTCATCACAATGAAGCCTGGAGCTCATTTTGCACATGAAAAATGAACTTATATTTCATTTAATGAAACCTCAGAAAACAGTTACATTTTCATAATGTTTAGTTAGGTATTTGCATTTAAGGAAAATATCAAGAGCTTTGTAACTAAATGATAAAGATTAAAATGCTTCCCCACACAAAGTTCATTTTAAAAGTGCTATAGTTGACCTTTCCTGGCATAATTTTTCTATGCTCTTTACTACATAAATAAACAATTTGGGGTGTTTGCTTCCTTTTGCTCACAGTGACTCTCCAATTCTCAATGGCAGGCCAGTGACAGCTTGCATCTCAAAGACACTGAAAGTGTGTACCAGACATCAAGAGATAGTCCGCTTAGGTCTTCCTCAGTCAGTACAGCCAACATTTAGAGCAACAGTTCTCAACCTGTGGATCACAAGCCTTTTGGGGTCAAAACCCTTTCACAGGGGGTCACATATCAGATATCCTGCCTAACAGATATTTTGCAGTAGCAAAATTAGAGTTACCAAGTAGCATCAAAAGGTCATTATTCTTGAACTTTTTGGACTTCAAGGATATATTAGTCTAGTTCTAAGTCAGAGAAAGATGGGCTCCTAATGAGAGCTTCTTAGAACATGGGAATTTGAGGGGAATCTTAATAAACAAGGAAGATGTACCCAGACAAAGAGGAAGAGTTGGAATGCTCACGGAATACTGGCAAGAACTTCAAAGGATACAGATAGGGCCTGGGACATGAGCAACCACTCTACATTAGATAGCATGAAAAATAGTATCTGTTAAAAATAGTATTGCCCAAGCTTAGTAAGAAAGCCAGATTTTCTGACTTCATGATCCCTAAATAAAAAAGAAAGCACAAAGAACATATTTTATCAAAAGAATATTTTCAAAATGAGAAATCAAAAATGTTTTCTTAATTTCTCAAAATTTTTACATAATACATTTGTTTTACGTTGATGTGATGATTTGACCATTCCCATCCTTGTATGGCTCTATACAATGGAGCAGAAGGCAGTGAGAACCACTGTATGCGAATTCAATCATGGAGAATCAGGATTGAATACTACAGCAAATCAATGTATTGTTTTCGCTAAAGCTGGAAAATAATTCAGACCAACCTGAGGACTAGCCATTACACCTTTCCATACATCATACAGATCATTTAATGTACTGTGTTTAGGTACCTGTGCTTTTGGGTGTTTTGCTAGCTTGTCATGGCTATCCAAGAGGTGTATGTTGCTGTCCTCATCTTCTCTATGAAGAAGCAGAGGCTCAGAGATGGATCTATGAGACTCCATGACCAATAGCAACACCCCATCTGCAGAGTACTGCCTCTATCAAATATTCTGTCAAATATGAGATAAAAGGATATTGTCTGAACCTTAGAGAACATAGTTTGGTTTTTGTTTGACAGACCATAAGGAAATAAGTGTTGATTGATTTTATATATCAACTTTACTAGATAATTGTATATATCAACTTACTAGATGCCTAGATGGAACATGATTTTGGTATGTGCATGTAAAGTTGTTTCCAGATGAGGTTAGCATGGGAATTGGTCGTGGATTTAGTAGACTTCATAGTGGTCCTTTCCAGCACACGTGCATCTCATTCAGCCTTTGAAGAGCTTCAGTATAATGGAAGATGAAAGAAGAAGAAATATACCTTTTAATCTTAATCAGTGGCTGGTCCAGGATAATTCATCTAATTTTCTACAGCTTGAATGATGGAATTTACCACCAAGCCTCTGACTGTGACATTGCATATACTATTGGCTTTCTTAGGGCTCCAAGTTGCAGATAAACAATATGAATACTCCTCAGCTTTCATAACCACACACACAAACACATTTGTATTCATCTACAATGTTTCTGATACAAGATCATTTGTCTCAAAAAATCAATGTTTCTAGCATGACGTGTGTGTATGTGTGTGTGTGTGTGTGTGTGTGTTTGTGCGTGTGTGTGTGTGTGTGTGTGTGTGTGTGTGTGTGTGTGTACCCAGGGATATGTAGTACTTTAGGGAAGCAATGAGAAAGAAATTCCAAGTATGCAATATACACAGCAGCTCTTAGAAATTATGAAGAGCAAAGACTCGCTTTTCACCAAGGAAGGAGGTACCAGAGCAATAACCTTCTCTTTACAGCTCTCCAGGTCTATAGATATCCAACAGGCAAGCTAATGGCTACTGGTGCAGATCAAATCTACATGACACATACCTTTAGCCACTGCCAGGGACCTCTTCATTAAAAGGATGTGTCTGTAGTGTTCACTTGCCTTTGCAATTTACAAGCTTTGTGGCTCTGGGTAAGTCAACTAACTTCCCAGAGCTTCTCTCTTCAGTACTCAGAGAAAACAGCAATATCTACCTGTTGAGTTAAGTGAGATAAAGTACCTCAAACGTGAGGCACAGGCTTTGCGCAGCAAGGGGGCTTATAGAAGATTCTTTTATGTTAGCATCTTGTTCTGGATTAGGTCATCCAGTTGTTTCTGCCCATTCTCCCCATTCTAAAGACTCTTGTCCTTTCAAAAGAAGAAAAATCTTATTTCCGTCAGTTCTTTGGTCCATCTCTTTCTCTTATGCTAAGAGGTGTGTGTGTGTGTGTGTGTGTGTGTGTGTGTGTGTGTGTGTATCACAGACTGTGGCTCAAATACCTCGCTATTCTCCAAACATTCTGTAGGTAGCATGCTTGCCTTCCATCTTGATGAAGAAAAAATGTCTGAAAGCCTCATGCTGACTACTCATAAGTGGTCCCCCACATCCAACTCTGTGATTAACTATGCTAGCACATACACTGTACTTACAAGGAAAGGAAAGCTAAGAGACTCATGGGCTTGCCAGAGTGCTCAGAGGACTAGGTGAGAGAACAGTGCACATGGACCTCCTTCCTCAGTATCACCCAGGGACTGGCCAGAAATGACCAGGTTTGGAAATGTCCTGATGAAGCCAAGGACTGCAATCCTTTTGCTATTTTCAGGAAGTTTTGACAATAAGCATAGTCACATCCTGATCTCATCTTCTGGCTTCACTGTAAGAATTAAGCCTGAAATTGAATTCCCCTCCTGGCTCCATGTGCTTAAGCTTTCTATTCCAATTGTTTCTGTGGCCAACTGCCATTCTAAAGATTGGAGAGCCTCCTTGTCTTCACCTAGTGTAGAAGCCAAAAGACCCATGAGCTGTCTGCCGCCCTTCCTGTGTGCCATCTCATACTAATAGAAGCATATGGCAATTTTAAAACAATGAAAATGGATAAGTAACTGTTCAAGTAAGGAAAACAGGAGGATGTAATCCCATGCCCTCAAACCCCAGGAATAAATGATTCTTGATAGCATAAATAAATGACAGTGGTCAAAACAACGTCTTTTATAACTTGCTAAGAAACAAAAAAAAAGTGGCTGAAGGATATGTCAAGTTTTATAGAATCAAGAAACATGTCAGGGAGGGGCGTCTACCTACAAGTTTAAAGAATTGACATTGTCTTAAGTTTAAAAGAGCCTTGAAAACGTATTGATAAAAATTTGTGATATTTTCACAAAAAATATTAGATACTGGTAAACTGTTCGTTAAAGCTTTTACTACAACTGGTCTCTACAGCATGGGTTCTTGGTAACTTCCTTTAAAAAAAATTGTTTCATTTCTTTGTGTGTGTGTGTGTGTGTGTGTGTGTGTGTGTGTGTGTGTGTGTTGACATGCTCCAGTGTATAGATGTCAGAGGGTGTCTCTCTTTCCACCATGTGTGTCCCATGGACTGAACTCAGGTCATTGGTGTTGATGTCATCTTCTATAAAGGAATCACATTGTCCCCATGACTAAGCATGCTTTCACAAAGCGTCGTGGAATGCTTTCAGCTGCTAACCTAAAGCAGAGGACAATGCTCTCTTATAATCGTAATGTGTAAAACCATAACCACAGTCTGGAAAACAGTAAGTACATTTGCAACTACCAAATGGCTGATATTTAACCATACACTTTAAAACAAATTTAAAAGGAACAAGATTATTTACAAAAATTGAAAAGGGTTCACATTTTTTATAGAACTTTGTTGCCTATAGCTTCCTTCTCATGAGTACATTTACATAAATTTAACTGTATAAAATAATTACTAGGTTCAATGAATCTAATGAAAGCCTGACATCTTAGTCAATTGATTCAGAGCCAAGTGATTTCCAGGATGAAGGAGAATTAGAATTCTGTCCATGTAGTCCTAGAGATTATATTATTTGACAGCAATACAGAAATGTATCTAATTATTTTACATTATGTACACTCTAGCAATTATCATTGAAATGAGAAATAAAACATATAATTTACCATAAATTTGCACACTGAACTCAGAGTTTGCACCAAGCATTCAATCCCATGCTGCCTTATGGAATTCTCTCCTCGCCTCTATGAGTTGCCAAATCTAAGTTTCTTCCAACCACCTAGATTACCAGATCTAGAGGCACTAGGCTAATACATGAGTACACAGTCAGCAAATGTTGCACAGGCAATGACTGATTATAAACAGCCAACACTGCTGTGCTAGCCAAACACAACCAGGTTACTAATACATAATCTGCTTCCAAACTAACACAACAGCCTGCAAAATTACCCTATTTTATTCATGGCCCATGACAGAAGCCATATTTTTAGATTTATTTCAGATCTACTTCTAGAATGTTTAATAGTCACTGGCACAAACTAGGTAGCAGATAAGCATTTGATAAATGAAGAGATAGATTTCTCCAGTGCAGAGAAAGGGTCTGCCTCAGCTTGATTTTCCACAGGCAGAGTCATCCTTCCACACACTCTCACTTCTAATCTAAAAACTTAATAAAAAAAAAAAAAACAAGAAGAATAAAAATACATAAAAAGATTTAGAAAAGACTTAGAAGCAGCAACTGACTACAGTCAGCAATTATTTCCACCGTGGCGGTCACTAACAGCTGCCCATGGTACTGCAGAGATTGGGAATATGCTGTTCTATCATGAGGACTATTTGAAGCTAAAAGAATGGGTGATCCCAGAGATACAGAAAAGAGGCCCTCTCAAGACTTCCCATATCTGACAAACAGCAGACACTCCTGAGAAATGACAGATGCTCAGGCTTCCCTCTCCAGGGGTACTTAATTATCAGGAAGAAGAAGGGAGCAGGCTCTAAGAGTGACCTCCACAAAGAAACCTTCCTGGAACAATTCCATTAGTCTCCCCCATATATTTCCCTCCTCGCAATTTATTCCTCTAGGAGCTTAAAGGCCCCATTTGTGTGTTGTTGCATCTGCTCCACCCCCTATTTATTGCTCTGCTCCAAATGGAATAGAATGTTACAGCGTTGCCACTTTAGGGCTCTTCATGTTGTCTCTATTCAAGGCCATGGATTCTGAGAAAGGAGCCATCATACAAAATTCTCATGCTGTCTCATCTCCTTCTCTGTCTTAGCTGAGTTTGTTGAGCAGGGCCTTGATGGATAAACGTAAGGCTGGAGACAGAAAGGGTTCCTCTCTTCCTACACTAGCTCAGACATTTTCTTCCCTACATTAACTGAGTGCATACAAAGTATGTGGCAGTTTTCACTTGGATATAGGAGGCTGACACCTGAGCTCATGAATCACCTCATTTGTGTAAAAAATTATGATATTGCCGACTCTAGACAGCTGTCACTCAGAGTGAGCAAACACAGCCTTTAAGTATATAGCAAATGTGATTCTTGAGAAGACCCGAGAAAGAGTCAAACAGACTAGATTCTGAAAACTCTCATCCCTAAAGTGACTAAACAATCCTTTTTAGAGGGTTTTTATTAAAGTGGAAAAAAATAAAACTGTTTTCAGGCTTCAGAATCCTTCTAAGCAGGCTCCTGAATGATTTCTGAGGCTCCCGTCTGCTCTCTGAACCGTGACTCACTATCTATCCTTAAGTGCATTCCCTTGTCAGTATCTGAAGTCAAACATGAAGCAGTTCAGACACTGTCTACTTGATTAAATTAATTTCTGCTGTCCAAGCTTTGGATATAAAAAAATTCACCCAGTGGGAGGAATCATTTTTCTCTGAACAGAGATGATGGAAAAAGATTCCATTACTAAGTACAGAATAATATGTTCTGAAAAAAAAAAAAATGCTTTGCTCCCGTGTACATAATGAATGTTGTTTATCTTTCAGAAATTTATTTTAATTTAATCTAGAAAATAAAATACAATATAAAATTGATATGTCTTGATCCCTGCCTACATGTTTGCATTTTGTAATTCTAATTAGCTGTATTTAAAAAGTATTTAAAATATATAGTCTTTTCACATTAAAGTTTTTATTTAATAAATAAACTTACTGGATTGTTCCCAAAGAAAGTATACTTTAGGCAAAGCCTGTATAAATTATTGGTTAAAACCAAGTTGGGTCAATGTGTTTTTGCTAGAGTTTGGATGATCCAGGAGCCTTGTAATGATAAATGTGTTCAGGCATGTGCAATCCCAACATTCATACAGAGAGATGGGAGGAGGTGAGAAGAGCATCATCTGGAAGTGTACAAACCTCCTAGGTGGGAGTACTCACCACAGCAGAAATAAGAGAGAGCTACCTCAGCAAGATAGAAAGAACTGACTCCTGAAAGCAGTCCTGTGACTTCCAGTGCATGGGAGATGATGGCCCACCAGTAAAGCACCTGGGTTTATACTTGGGTCCCTAAAGTGTAAGCCAATTGTGGCTGTTCACATCTCTAATTCCAATGTTTGAGAGACAGAGACACAAAGACTCTGGAGTTCACTGGCCAGCTAGTCTAGTCTATCAGGAAACTCCAAGCTCAGTGGGAGATTCTGTCTCAAGACAGAGGGGAGAGCCATCAAAACAGGTACCTGAACCCTTGATCTCTGGCCTCTACTTGCACACACATAAACACACACATACACAGAACATTAAAAAAAATAGAAATCTATCTATGCAGCTACCCAGCAGGTACTGTTATGCAAAAACCACTGTGATAGCTCTTTCTGCCTTCCCCGACATGCCACTTACATTTGACATCTTTGTTACACGTGTTAAACATAGCTATACACATAAATAGCGTAAAATGTTTTTATACACATAAAATGTGTAGAAATGATCCACAACAATAACAATAAAGTTTTTCACATAATTTATCATGTTTATGTGATTCCCTAGAATCATGAGGATGAGTGGAACATTTCACTTCAACTGTTAACTATAAAAAGTTATTTTAAATGTTTATAAAATTAAGTATAATTGTTTTCCTAGATGATCTTTCATTATCTAGAAGGATCTTTCACTTGGCCTAGGAAGACAATACTTTTCTCATCCTGAAGGGGAACTCTATATTTCATCTTCAGGGAAGCTCAAGGCTGCCAGTCTCTCAGTATTTACTCCTAATTTGCTAGGTCAAATGAGAAGAAACCACTTTATGTCACTGTAAAACTCACTCACCTAGAAGAGTTCCCTGGTAAGCACATTTCTAAACCATTCTGCTCCTTGACCTATAAACATTGTTATCACCAGGAAATGGATGAAGCAGCAAAGCAGTATAAATGCATGTGTGTGTGTGTGTGTGTGTGTGTGTGTGTGTGTGTGTGTGTGTGTATAAGAAGGCAGTTGTTCCTGTTGGTCATAAGTTTGGCATTAAAACTGCCCTGATCTTGGACTTTCTAGCCTCTAAAAGTATGAGAAATAATTTCCTCTTGTTTAGAAGGCTCCCACCATAGAATATTTTGCTATAAGAACCTAAAACACCAAAACAATCATGCACTAAAAGAACTATGTATTGGCACATAGTTGAATTCTCTCCCTTGCCTACACCACCATATAGTAGATGAACTACACCCCTTCATGCCCCTTGAGGCCTGTGGTAGATAGGACAGCCATCCCTGAGGTCACAAGAGCCAGAGAGCTGGTCCTACCTCTCACCAGCTACAAACTAGGCAGAGTGGCCCCTATACCTCAACAAGACAACACAGTAGACCTGGCCTTTGTGTGTGAGGTGAGCCAATGCTGAGGACATGAGAGCAGGAGAATCAGCCATGCCCTTTGCTACTTACTGCATAGGGTGAGCTAACCAGGGCAGTACTGGAGATCTTATGCTGGTTTGAGGAGAAAAAGAGCTTCTGAGCTGACCAATTCAGCAACCACCTAGTCCCAGAACCAGAATTATGAGTTGGTGTATCTCATCATCCACCCCATCTATGATCTGCTGGAGCATGTGAAGAGGCTGATCCTCCAGACCCAAAGTTACAGGATCTCCATAATTCAGGACAACAACAGGATATCGAAGAGGAGTCTCAGTGAGGGTCCAGGATTGATGATGTAACAAAAAACAGACACCTCAAACCAGACAAATGACTCAATGCAATGAACACTTGCAAGTGACAAAATATGGACTAAAGGACTGTGTGACTCACTGTGTCACATTACAGCTTCTAAACAAGATTTTTATTTTATTTTATTTTTCCTCTTTTCTTGTAAATATTATTTTGCTTTATCCTGGGGGAGGTGGCAAGGGTAGAGGGTGGATGAGAAGGGACAGGTGGGAACAAGAAACATGATGAAATTCACAAAGAATCAATAAAAAGTTTCATTTGACCTGATGTGGTGGGAGGGGGAAGGGACCTTGAATACGGATATACAAGGATAGAATTATGTGACTTCTTTATTCATAATAATAAAAAAAGAAAAAATATAAAAATTCTAAAATCAAAAAAGGAAAGAATTTTAAATAAACTACAAATGGCAAAATTGATTTGTTGCCTTTTTCTTTTGTCATTTTGTTGAACTGTTTTTTGTTGATATTATATGGTTTTTTTTTTCTTTTTTAGATTTTTGAAACAAGGATTGTGTGTGTTGAGATTAAAGGCATATTCCACCAACTTCCTGGCTTTTTAAAAATTATTTATTTAATTCCTGTGAGTGTTTTGTCTGCATGAATATCTGTGTAGAACATGTGTGCATTGCCCTAACATGGACTGAAGTTACAGATGATTTGTGAACCACAGTGGGTAGGAAATCAGGCCTGGATCTTCTGGAAGAGCAGCTAGAACTTTTAACAGTTGAGTCCTCTCTGTTACCCCAGAAACCAAACTTTGTACAAGGATGCTCGCTGCCAAAACTTTCAACTTGTCAAAATATGAGGTTTTCCCTCCCCAACAGGAAAATGTGAAGAAGTGGATTAGAAGAATAAATATTGAAAAAAATAAACATTTTTAGAGAAATATAAAATATCTCCAAATAACTATAATAAGAACTGATAATTAGATGAAAGTGATCAATTCTCTCTCAGCCAACTTTGTACAAGGAAGTACATATATACTGCCAATAAAAATGGCTCCAGACTGAGGACTTACCACAGTCCCACAATAGACATTCCTGAACTTCCCTCAGGGTTAACATTAATTTCTGAAAATTCCATTAACCTAATTTTAAAAAGATACCAAATATAATAATCTATCAACAAAAAATCATGCTGGTATTTTGATAGCAAAGTAATATAAAATATATTTAATTTTTAAAAACAAAACTAAGATAAATGAAAACAAATAAGATAATTTTATTAGATGAATAAAACATTACATAAACATCATTATAAGTGAGAACATAACAAATCTAGTTAGGCCTGTTAAGACTGACACATTTCACAAGAATGCTTGAAATATGCTGTTCAATACCAAAAACTTTCAACTTTCCAAAACATTTGAAATTTCTTAAGTTTTTATACAATTTGAAGATTTGTAATTTTTTATATCATTTGGTTAACAGTTCAGCAATTCATTTTGATTGTCTTACAGAGGATTTGAACTGATGGCTGTGAAGGAGGCTCAGAACCAATGAGACAGACAGAGGAGACATTGTAAGACTATAACATGCTTTCATACCCAGCTTTTGATTGTGAAGTTATTGTCATATATGAGTTAAAGAGATTCTTATAACAATTACATATATACACCATATGTCATACATATCCTCCTTCCAATACAATGGTATCACCTAATGAACCCCTTGTTACATTAAAAATACTAGAAGAGAAAAATACATTTTATTCATTTAACACAGTACACATCATAATTTGGCATCACATTGCCCTGCCAAGAATTGGCACTTTTTCTCATCATTGAGTAGCTGCCTAGCCTATAAGTAATTATTATGTCTGGCTTTAATAATATAATTACAGAATATCTCTAACCCAGACAAAAAATAAAAACTCAAAATTCAATGCACAGTTTCTTCATCCCATCATAAAGTAAAAAAACTCTTGAGTTCCATAAGTTGATGACTACCCATATTTAGTTATCTATGCTGGAACGTCAACAGATCAGTAAACAAAGCATCCCCAATAAGACAAGGCAACAAAGGCTCAATGGGACATGAGAAGACAAAGACTCACATTCCTGCGGCCTTTGAAGCTGATGATCTCTGCTCTAAGGTGAGGCAGTATTTGACACTATTACCTGCACTATTGACAAAAATCTCCAGGATACATAAGTGATGTATTGGCTGTGGTAATTTAACATGATCACTATTGAATCAGAAGACCAGAGACAGTATATGTCAATGGGCAAATCACTTAGACTTTTGTAGCTCCTGGCATACTTTGTCAATTGTTTGTATCAAAACTAGACTATTCCCTCTCCTGAACATACTGTCTGCTGACTACACATTTAAACTCTGTGGTGATTCTTTCTCCTCTGTCACTCTTTCCTTCCTTCCCTTTCACTAGACTGTGTTTATTAATCTAATTAGCAGCATAAATGACATTCTTAGGTAGTTGTCCCCCACCCCATTTCTGAGACAGATGCCCCTCACATGTATGCACAGATGTTTCTATCACTGATGTTCACTATCCTCATCATTTGGATATCTGTTCTCTAGGTGGAGAGGTTCTGAGGTTTAGGACTTGGCTCTACTATTTCATGACTGGATATCAGGATGTGGCAAAGTGCCCTAAACTTTGTTCTTTGAAAACCCTGAATGATAACATTGGCATAAACCACTATGCGAATGGTGACAGCTACCCATGTGCAGGATAAGATCCACATGAGGCCTCCTATAAACCTACATAAATCATGGCTTACATGTGCAAGTAAAAGTAATATTTGTGAAATCTATCACCATCATGTCAATTTGCCTAATTTCAAAATCCAGTGCTTACCTACACAATTTAGAAATCTGTTGAATATGTACAAAGCTGCCATGCAAATCACATTTAAAAAATATATGCTGTCAAACAACATTTAACTTGAAATTTATCTACATACTCAGTTTCAGCATCCAACTATATGAGATTAAAGTAATAGTGAAGACATTTACTAAAATATTTACTGTAAATAGAGATATATATTTGATAAGTATGCAAAAATATACAAATATTTTGAAAAAGCACATACACATATAACTTGTGTCATTCTGCACTTATCTTGCTATTTATCAAGTATTTGCTTATTTATCACTATTTCTATTTAGCCTGGGTCAGTGGAGGTCCCTTTCTGTATCTAATAACATCACCATATCATTATGAAACACAAAATTTTATTTCTAATATAATGAAGTACTTTAGTGTTAACTAACTAATCTGTTCCCTAACCCAGATTTTGATATTTATACAGACCTGGTTTCTTCATATAAGGAGCCAAGATCTGAGATCTAAGTCCTCATTACTTCTGGGACTTCTTACTTCTGAATCCTTTCAGCTCCTTTGTCCAAGCACAAAGATATAGCCATACTCATATACATATAAACATAAATGCTTGCGTGTACATATTCATAATGGGACATTCAAAGAGAGGATGCTTTTTCTCCTCATTCATATTTTATTTCTCCTCTTCCTTGATGAGACACATGTTTCTCAGAACAATATATCTATTTCTCTGATAAATCCAGTAATGCAGAAACTACAGCAACAGTGTACGTATACAACCTCCAACAAGATACTTAAACTAATTATCTCTTCAGAATTCTTTTTGTTTTTAGATGGCATTTCACTTATGACATAAAAATTAGGAGACTTTATATAAAATTATTTGGACTGTTTTTCTCCTCTGTAGTTAGATCATAAGTCTGACATTTCTTTAGGGTCACTTCACTTTATGAGTGGACCCACACTTTATAGTTTTTGATAACTTCATAAGTGAGCTCTGCATCTACAATACTCCTACTCTTCTCCTCTCCCGATATGATCCATTTATTGTCACCCACTCTCAAATCCATCAGTGTTAATTATTATTTATACTTATAATAATAATCTCTGGAAGATACTGTTTTCTTCTCACTGAGTATCCATTGACCAGCTGTAGCTCTTCCTTCAGGAGTGGGGCCATGTGGATTTTCTCACGTTCATTTTGGTATGTAAACTAGTATTGTCATTGCTAATCATCTTTGAGAAACTATATTGTTAAGAATTCATGGGAACTGTTAGGAGACACTATCTAACAGAAGGCACCCTGGGCATATGGTTCCTACAATCTTTCTACCATTCTCTTGTGATTTTTACAGAGCCTTAAGATGTGTTAATGATATATCAATTGGAATTGTGCATCTGGCAATCACCTATCCTCTGCATTTTGACCAGTTGTGGCTTTCCATAGTAGTTTTTGTTGTGAAAACATAATCTTCTTTCATAAAGGGTAAGAGCTACACTTAGTTTGTGGGTAGAGATTATATTGACATTGGAAAATAAAATAGTAGGTTCTTTTCTCTGGTCTATGATCTCTTGAGCCATTGTTAACTAAATATGATCATAGTACCAGGTATGAATGTCCTCCTTTTGAGAAAGCTTTAAGTCCTATTATACAACTATTGTTGCCAAGAAAAAAATATAGCTATTGCACCACTGAAGATATCTTGCCAGACTTGTCACTTTTATATTTCAAAGTCTTTTCAGATAGGTAGGACTACTGATCTCTCTCTCTCTCTCTCTCTCTCTCTCTCTCTCTCTCTCTCTCTCTCTCTCTCTCTCTCTCTGGAACCTTGCATAGCACCTTCACATACCATATGATCTACTCCTCAGAAAATAGGCTTCCAGATCAATTCCAACTTGATTACTCCTCTCCAAGTCCTATGTCTGGGTGTGTTGTCTTCAGCAATTAAGACTTCACTTTAAATTCTGAGAGGCAACAAAAAGAAGTGTCAATAGCCTCAGAGCAGGGTGAGGGTGGGTGGGAGTGGTGGTCTTTTTAACTTTCCTGAGAAATGATACAATATTGTCGTGCAATATTATTTTAAGATGTGTTAAATTTTTTTGTGCTCTGGAGCATATGTTTAATGATGCAAAGATGGGTTACATTCTTTTATGTTGCATTTGTTTAACTTTGTGAAGCTGCCTTTCTAAAACACCTGGTTGGTCTAATAAAAAGCTGAATGGCCAATAGGAAGACAAGAGAGAGGATAGGGGGCTGGTAGGCTGAAAGAATTAAAGAGGAAGAGAAATCTGAGGAGAGGGATCTAGAAGCAGGATAAGAAGAAGGGTTTCAAGGGTCAGCCACCCAGCTACACAGCAAGTCACAGAGTAAAAGTAAAAAAAAAAGGTGATACCGAAATAGAGAATGGTAAAAGCCCAGAGGCAAAAGATACATGAGGTAATTTAAGAAAAGCTGGCAAAAAACAAGCCAAGCTAAGGTCAAGCATGTATAAGACTAAGACTCTGTGTATTTATTTGATAGTTGGATGGTAAGCCCTAAAAATAGTAAAAGAAGTAAAACCAACCAACAACACAATATATTTCCTCTGCCTTATACTGGGATGTTTGCTAGATAGTTTATGGCTTTTGGTTGGTGCATTATCACTTGACATGCGACAGGATATAACTTTATATATACACAAATATACATAAAAAGATGTGTATTTTTAGTATATATACAAATTGCTATATGTAAATACATATATAATAATTTTTAGTAAACATAGAATAATATGATTCCCTGTGTGTAGCACAAAATCTCTGGCCCGGCCTACCTCAGAGGTTCGGACCCGCTGCCCTGATTGGTCCCAAATAATCACACAAAGGCTTATATTATTACATGCTCAGCCTACGGCTGATGCTTGTTGCTAGCTAGCTGTTGAATCTTAACACAAGCCATTTCTAGTCATTTGTCTTGCCACGTGGTGGGGGCTCACCTGTACTCCATTACATATTGCTTCTTGGACAGCTGGATTGTGACTCTCCTGACTCTGCCTTTTTTCCCCTGTACCTGTGCTTGAATTTCCTGCCTGCTTCTAAGCTGCTTGCTCTTGCTGCATGAGCAGGCTTTGCTGCTCTTCCCGCAGTTGAATTTGTCAGGATTGTGAGTGCAAGAAGACAAGCTGCAGAGCTGGAGAGGCAACCCACTAGCATCTGACTCCATTCCACCATGTCAGCCAGGCTAGCTCAATGAGCAGAGCATGAGACTTTTAATCTCAGATGTGGGATGTCTTTGCGTATGCTGTGATTTCCATTGGACAGTAAAGATTGTTTTGTTCTATGGCAGAGCAGCTTAGAAGCAGACAGGAAATCCAAGTATAGATAAAGGGGAAGCAGGGTGGAGTCAGGGGAGACTCTACTGCTCAAGAAGTAATATGTAATAGAGTACAGGAAAACCACAAGCCATGTGGCAAGACAGATTATTAGAAATGGGATGAGTTAAGATGCAAGAGCTAGCTAGCAAGCCTGAGCCATAGGCTGAAGAGTTTGTAATTAATTCAAACGACTGAGTTATTACTTAAGGCTAAGTGGCAGTGGAGCTGCAAACCTTGAGCTGGGCTAGGCTACTGGCTGGAGAGATTCATTTGGACTGTAGAGGTAGGCCCGGCCTGATATTTCTTACAACACCTGTGGCTTAAAAAAAAAAAATCTTAGTGCTATTTCTCTCTCCTCTGACACTCTTTCTTGGTTTGCCCATTCTACTTTCTCCCTGAAGCTCAAATTCTAATAATTCTAATTGGGTTTAATAATAAAAACCTAGAGTCAGATATTGGAGTAAATTTTGAAAGATCATAGAAGTAAATGAGCCACTAGAAAGACTTTTTGTCTCTACCGAATCCTCAAGCCAATGGGTTGAGTTCCTGTCTCCTCCCTCCTAATATCTCTCTTTCCTTCCAGCCATATAACTTGCTGTCTGTGCAGACAGGAAGTCCAGGTTTATAGGCATGTGTTTGCCAAGTACTGGGATCAAAGGCATGATACTTCAAGTGCTGGGATTAAAGGCTTGAGCCTCCACCACCTGGTTCTATTCCTCTTTTAGACTAAATCAACATTGTGTAGCCCAGGGAGGCCTTGAACTCCTGATCTTCCTGCTTCCTCCTCCCAAGCGTTGGGATTACAGGGGTGTGCCACCATTGTCTGCCCTCTATCATAAACTAGTGGCTAGCTCTGCCCTCTGGTCTTCAGGCAAGCTTTATTTGTTAGAGCACAAACAAAATATCATGACACCCACCATTTTCCCAGTTCCCTTTCTATATCTCCTTTTCTATGCCCTGCTCTTGGTCCATTTTTACTTTTCTAGTTTTTCTACTTCTAGTTTTCCTTTGCTATATGTTATATACTCATATCTAAAATTTCAGATTTAAGATCAACAAATAAGATAGAACACTGGCATTTTTTCTGTCTGGGTCTGAATTACCTCACCCAATATAACATTTTCTGGTTCTATCCATTTACATGTAGAGTTTATGATTTCATTTTTCTTTATAACTAAATATTGCTCCATTGTGTATATGAATCACATTTTCACTATTCATTTGTCAGTTGAAGGAAATTTAGAGCAATCAGTGAATATGGCTGAACAGTTACTTGTGGAGCAGTTTGTCAAGCATTCTGAAAATATGTTGTAGTGCTTAAGTGGTGTGGTAGTTTGAAAGAAAATGGCACTATTGAAAGGTTTGGCCTTGTTGGAGGAAGTGTGTCACTGTGGGGGTGGGTATTGAGGTCTCCTTTTCCTCAATCTTCATCCAGTGTGACAGTCAATTGACATCCCACTGCCTTCAGGTCTAGGTGTAGGCAGCACCACAACTGCCTACATGATGACATGCTCTCCAGAATTTCCAATATGGCCTGAACCTCTGAAACTGTAAGAGAGATCCCTCACTAATTTTTTTTTAATAAGAGTTACGGCAGTCTAACTGAATGGTAGTGTGTAGAAAAATGCAAATAGATCCAAACCTATCACCCTGCACAAAACTCAAATCCAAGTGAATCAAAAACCTCAACATAAACCCAGCTGCACTGAACTTGATAGAAAAGAAAGTGGGAAATACCCTCCAATGGATTGGCACAGGTGACTACTTCCTAAATATAACACCCATGGCACAGACACTAAGAACAACAATCAATAAGTGGTACCTCCTGAAACTGAGAAGCTTCTATAAGGCCAAGGACACAATTAATAAGACAAAAAAACAGCCTATAGAATGGAAAAAGATTTTTTACCAACCCTATAAGTGACAGAGGATTTATCTCTAAAATATATAGAGAACTCAAGAAACTAGAGCCCAAAGCCCTAAATAACCAAATTAAAAAATGGGGTTCAGAACTCAAAAGGAAATTCTCAGCAGAAGAATTACAAATGGCTGAAAGGCACTTGAAAAAGTGCTCAACATCTTTAGCCATCAGAGAAATGCAAATCAAAACAGCTTTGAGATACCACCTTACGCCTGCCAGATTGGCTAAGATAAAAGACACAGATGACAGCCTATGCTGAAGAGGTTAAGGAGCAAGGGGACCACTCCTCCATTGTTGGTGGGAGTGTAAGCTTGTTCAGCCACTCTGGAATGCAGTATGACAGTTTCTCAGAAAACTGGGAATCAATCTCCCCAAGGATCCAGAAATATCACTCTTAGGCATATACCCTAAAGATGCACATTCAAACCCCAAAAGCATTAGCTCAACTATGTTCATAGCAGCATTATTTGTAATAGCAAGAATCTGGAAACAACCTAGATGCCCCTCAACTAAAGAATGGATTAACAAACTGTGGTACATCTACACAATGGAGTGCTACTCAGCAGTAAGAAAAAATGATATCCTAAAATTCACAGGCAGATAGATAGATTTGAGAATATCCTCCTGAGCAAGGTATCACAAACCCAGAAAGAGAAACAGGGGATGTACTCACTCATTAGTGGACTTTAAAAAAAAAAAAAGATGTCATTGTATATAGGAGCTCAAGGCTAGAACATAGCTAAATGAAGAAGTGCTTCACTTCTGCATTGATGGCCTCTGACAGGGGTGTGGGTAAAGGAGGTCTCGTTTTGTTTAAGGGGCTGGTCACAGGGAGTTTAATTATGCTCCAGTAAATAGATGAGCAGCATGAACGGTTTTTTTTTGTAAATGAGGAAGTCATAAGAGTGGGTACGAAACTGAGAGGACTGATAACTGAGTTTGATGGGGTGCATGATGTAAAGTCACCAAATAATGAAAAAAATAGAATAAAATAAATTCAAAAAATTGTTAACAATGTAAAAAAAAAAAGGTTGCTGCAGTCATGGAGTCTCTTCACAGCAATAGTAAACCGTAAGACAGGCTGAGTCATATGTTAGCTTATTTTTAGCTTTTATACAATTCCCCACACTGATTTCCAGATTAGCTGTATCAGACTGCAATGCCACAAACATTGTAAATGAGAATCCTCTATCCCCACACCCTGCCAAACATTTTCTTGATATTATCTATTCTGTCTGAAATTTCAAATTTAAGTTGTAGTCCCTAATTCCTAAGGATGTTGAAAAGCAATACTGATATGTCTTAGCCATTTTTACTTCTTTTGAGATTTATGTTTCCTTTTAAAAAATGTAAAGCATTGCTCTAAAGTCAAATCAAGAATAAAATTACACTCAGAAGTGTGTCATTCTTTCATACTCTATTTTATTCACTGTTTAGATATCATGAATTTAGTTCACTTCTTATAGAGTTAAAACTATAAGAATATTTAAAGTAAGAATAAGATAAAATAATAAAGTATAACTTAATAATTAATAAACAGGGCATCTCCTATATCTATAAAATAAACATAAAATGACTATACAATGACATTTTACATCTTAATGCATAAATATACTTAATTACTTTTGTATTATTTTGAAAATTCAGGATCACAGGCTAGAAATTGCTTCATAGTCACTGTTGCGCTTGAGAAAGAATACACACTGAAAGTTTTAGGTCCCTTCTCTGTGAAACAATGGTAAAGCAGATTCAGGGCTGGGAACAACCCTTTCCAGTTAATAATAACTCATTATAATTAAATAATAATATAACAATATATCTTTTTTAAATGTTATAAACTATAACCAGTAGTGTCTATTTTTCAGTAATTCTGAAAAATTTTTATTCAAATGGCTTACTTGAGTTACTTAGGTTATAACAATTATTAGTTCTCTGTATATGCCTGGGTTGGATGTCAGAAATTTGTACTTTTAAACTAGTATCCAACACACTGTGCTGTACTTAATTCATGGACACTCAGAGAGAAAACTTCACCTCCATTTGCACAATAAATAGACCTTAATAATAGAGAGACTTCTCAGGTTCCTGCATGATACAGTATAGAAATTCAACATATATTTCTAATCTAAACAGACTACAACTCACACTAAATTTGATGGTTCTTTATTTTTTATATACAGGCAATCCCTTGTAGAAATTGCTTCAGAAAATGTTTTGTAAAAATTACTTCAAGT
>PVIH01013095.1:38184-60227 GCA_004025045.1 Sigmodon hispidus
TTGCAGAGAAGAAAAATGATCAGATGTGGTGGGAGGGGGAAGAGACCTTCAATAAGGATATACAGGGATGGAAAAAAAAATTCAGAGGGAAAGCTGAACACAAAGAAAATATATGTGTAGTAATCTTATTTGCATTTCTACCCTTGATAAGCCATGCTTATGATTATTATCCTCTGTATAGTTATTGTTAACTCTTCGGTATTTTTAAATTCTTTTTACTGTTTTTTTTTGATAAATACAAAATAAAGAAGAAAAAATTACTTCAAGTCACTTACACTAATATAAATTTATCATTATATAGTTTTATAGCTAAGAAAACTAATTCAATGTTCCAACTGTAGCACCTTATCAGTGATGTGACAAACTTTTTTTTTTAATTTTTTTTTAAACTTTATGTATTTATTTGCCTTGGTGTTTACCTGGAACTGGAACTACAGACAGTTGTTAGCTGCCATGTGGGTGCTGGAAATCAAACCCGGGTCCTCTGGGAGAGCAGACGGTGATCTTAACCGCTGAGCCATCTCTCCAGCCCCCGACAAACTTTTTTATAAACATAATAATAGTATTCAGAGTGGAGTTATCTCTTCTCCTTAAGTTTTATATTCGTTCTCACACTTGTACAAGAATTTTATTCTTACAATGGTCCTGTACAAGACAGACATAGGACAGATAATGGTGCTACAGCCTAAGTTCTACTCCTAAAGCCTCTAATTATGTGGCTTTACATGGAAAAGAGACTTTGCAGATATGTAAAGTTAGCCATTGTGACATAGAGACATGTCTATCTAGGTGGGTCCAGTGTAATTGCAAAGATATTTATGAAGGGATGCAGGAAGATCAGACAAAGGACACTATGCATACATAGACATAGAGGGAGACATTAACCAAGTAATGAAGACTCCCTCTAGACACTGGAGAAGAGAAGAAACATATGGTCTGCCAAGGGACCCAGCCCTGCAGACCCCTTAATTTTAGTCATCTAAAACTCTATCGAAACTTCTGAACTCTAGAACCATAAGATAATTAACTCATGGTGCTTTAAGCACCAAGGTTGTGGCAACCAGCAACAAAAAGAAACAATGAAAGTTGAAGGGGATTAAGTCACTGGAGACTAATGTCCCAAAATTTGAGAGTGGCACCCCAGAGGGGTGATCATGTGACAATGAAGGTAGCACTCAGCTGGCTTCTTAATTCTAAGTGGAGACCGAAGTTATGATCATCAAGCTTTGCAGACTCCAATACTCCAATACTTTAAATCAGAACTTTTCAATTTTTAACACTTATGATTCCCCCCTTAAACCATTATGTGATCCAAGTAAGTTTATTATAGTGACCCTATGTTCATAGATACATAATGTAGATAAACAAATGGAGCATTTGTTAATAATAAACCTAATAAACTATTGAAAAACTTACTTTAAAAGAAGTATTTGCTATAGTTCTACTATTTATTATAGATGAAAATTATGTTTCACTCCCAGTAGCAATGCAGTTGTTCCCCATGCTCCCCAGCATGAACTGTGTCTTGTGTTATTGATCTTAGCCATTCTGACAGGTGTAAGTTGGACTCTCACAGTAGTTTTGATTTGCATTTTTCTGATGGCTAAGGATGCTGAAAATGTGTTTCTAAGCCATTGAGATTCATCTATTGAGAAGTCTCTGTTTAGACCTATACTCCATTTTTAAATTGATGTTTTAGTCCATGTTCTATCGCTGTGAAGCAATGCCATGACCATGTCAACTCTTATAAAAGAAAGTATTTAACTGAAGTCTGTTTACAATGTTCAGAACACTAGTCTATTATCATCATGATGAGGAGCATGGTAGGCCACAGGATGACATGTACTGGAGAAATAGTTGAGAGTACTACATCTAGATCCACAGGCAGCAGGAACAGAGAGACACTGGGCCTGGCTTGAGCTTTTGAAACCTCACAGCCTACCCCAGAGACACACTTCCTCCAACAAGGTTACACCTACTCCAGCAAGGTCACAACTCCTAATCTCTCCCAAGTAGTGTCATCCCTAATGATCAAACATTCAAATATATGAGCCTATGGGACCGTTCTTATTCAGACCACTCCAAGTCAGTTATTTGGATTTCTGACATCAAGGTTCTTGAGTTTTTTATATATTTTGGATACTACCCCTCTATTGTATTTAGAATATATTTAAAAAAATGTTTTCCGCAGAGACATTTGTTCAACAATGTTCACTGAGACTTTATTCATAATAGTCAGAAATTTGAAACAGCCTAGATGTCCTTCAACAGAAGAAATATGGTACATTTGTACAATGGAGTATTACTTAAATCTTTTAAAAAATGACAACATGAAATTTATAGACAAATGATAGAATTCAAAAATTATCAATATGAGTGAGGTAACCCAGACCCTGAAAGTAAATATGTCATGTATTTACTTATATGTGAATATTAACCATTAAATAAATTATAGCCAAGCTACAACCAGTAGATCCAGAGAGGTTTGACATAGAGGATGAGATTGGGGGAAGGATCACCGGGATCTCCCTGGAAGAGTAAATAGAACACATTTTATGGATATACTGGAGTCAGAAGGTAGGTGGAGAATGAGAACAGGGGGATTGGATGGAATGGGAGGAGAGACAAGACTGAAGGGAGAGACAGCTAGAACTGGAGGGAATTTTGAGGCTGGATGGAAATCTAATAAAGTGAGAACTTCCTACAGTTTATGATTGTCATTCTAATGAAGTCTCCAAATAATGAGAGAGACAGACCACAACTAGTCATCTCTTGTCACCAACACTTTCAGTTCCAGGACTGGGTTTCATTCAATTAAACTGTTGGCCAAAAAGTTCCCTAGGAAACCCCCAAACTACCCAGGCTATTGTCAAGACAAGTTGCACTCCACTTGATAGCAAGGCCCATTGCTGAAGATAACACCTACGCAACTGCTGAAAATGGACAGGCCTACATAGAACCTTCACCCCTAGGTTCTAATGTCTTTGACTCTGTGGATACCAAAAGAGAAATGTAAAACCAACCCAATCACAAAAGCTTTGATCTACAATCTGTCCTGCCTGCGAAATATGCTAGGGTAAAACCTTCTGAGAGTAACCAAGCCAGATGCCGTCAGAATTAACTTAAAGCCCACTCCATGAGACAGAACCCATAGCTGACATTACTTGGTGACCAAGAACCAGGGACTATATGTCCCAGAGACCAGGATTTTAAATACATATATAAAAATATATGTATATTTATATATAAATATATATATAACTAATATTTTAAAAAGTAAAGAAACAATAAAATTACCCTTAATGATATTCTGCTATGGTATACTCAGATTGTGTCTTATTCATCCATCATCAGATGGGAACAAATATAGAGAAGCACAGCCAGACAAGACAGAGAGAGAGAGAGAGAGAGAGAGAGAGAGAGAGAGAGAGAGAGAGAGAGAGAGAGGAAGGGGGAACGGAGGGAGGGAGATGGAAAAGGGGGGCAGGGAGAAAGACCTTGGAACACAGGGCTCTAAATGAGATTTCTCCATCAAATCTCTCCCCTCAGAGTTCATGGAACCCCAAGGAAGAGGAGGTAGAAGGAGTTGGGGAGACAAAAGGGATGGAAGCCATCAGAAGAACAAAGTTCTCTAAAACAACTGAGCAAAGGTAATATGAGCTCAAGTATGCAATCACAGCGCTTACACAGGTCTACACTAGGTCCTCTGCATCTCTGCTAGCTGCCAGTTAAATCCATTTAAGGAACCCCTAAAGATGTGAATGAGTGAGTCTATGATTCTTGTGTCTTCTTTTGGAACTCTCATTTTTCTGTTGGCTTCTCTATTCCAACTAGGATATGGTGACTTTTGTTTTATCTTATCTCTTAGAAAACAGTTCTTTTCTAGTGTGAGACAGAAAGGGGATTGATCCAGATAGGAGAGAAGATGGGAAGGAATTGGGAGGAATAGATAGAAGGGAGACTATATTCACATTGTAATGTATAAGATGAGAATTTAACATAATAAAAAGAATAAAAATAAAGGAAAACATTTTTTCATAGTATTGGAATAGGCATGCCTGTTTAGTATGACATAAAGAAATAAATCTTGGTTGAATATCTAGTAATATATGACACAGAACATCATGAGGTCCATTTGTGTTGAACTGTTTGCAACCATAAACATTGGAAGGACGGTCATGGAGGTGTGAAGGGAATTACTCAGCAATATAGACAATGTAACATGGATAAGTCTTCCAGATCAACTGTGCACAGATTCAAAGCATGTATCAGTGACAGTAGTAGATCATCGATTAGAGAACAGAATAGTCTCCAGATATGACTACCAAATTAATAATGGCACAGCAGCCCTCTTTACCATAACCCCCTGGAACTCACTTGTAGGCAGATGGTTTATCTGAGGACACCAAAAGCAATGGATTTGCCTCTCATCTTGTACAAACTAATCGTGGACCTTCATTTTCATCATCATCTAGAAAGAAAGCCCTTCTTAAAGACTTGCTTCTAAAACAATGCCTATCAAGTCTAACTATTAAATCAGGGTTGCCATTGACCTAGGTTCTAAACAATACCTCATAGCAGAGGTGGGAGAAAGATTACACCTTCAAGGAATGATAACTAGATCATTACTATGCCACTTGGTTAAGCTTTTCACCCTATAGACAATACTAGAAATCCTATAGAGGCCTATATATAGGTCTCATTTGCAGGCACTAGAAAACGAAGCCATGATCCAATATGTTTTGATCCAAGTTGGTTTACCATTTTTTGTTTTACCTTTTAACCTCCAAATAATGATATCCCCTGGAAAAAAAATAGTTACTGTCTTTAAAATGTGTGCTAAGCAACTGGTCCAATCTAAGCATTATAAGTTTAGAAAAAGACAATCATGATGGTGGTGAATAAGCTTCATGATCAAGATCATGAAAGTAAAGCTTACAGACTGATACTTTGTACCCAAGCTTGTGGATTCTGACTTTGTACCACTACTACATGATAATCTCACTACTGGAGACTGTGAACCTTAAGGGATTGACCATCAAATTATGGTAAAGGGTCTACAAACACATATGTGCTTGCTCTATTGGCCAGATATGTGAGAAAGACTCAAATGCAGTTTTTGTTAAAAGAGAAGCAATATATATTATATATACACATATGTATACAATATATAATACATAAAATATATACAAAATCTTATTTGAAATTTAGGTGGGAACTGCTGGGTGCATATGATATCTCTATAGGGAAGTGGAATATGTTGGAGTAGAACCCCATCCTAACAAACAAAAACTGGCAAGGTAGGAAAGACAAGCCCTCGATACAGTCCGCTAAACCAAGCAGGGAAAGAAGACAAAATATAGAGAAGAAATTAAGGTGAAATGAAAGTG
Organism: Sigmodon hispidus; assembly: GCA_004025045.1. Taxonomy (NCBI): domain Eukaryota; kingdom Metazoa; phylum Chordata; class Mammalia; order Rodentia; family Cricetidae; genus Sigmodon; species Sigmodon hispidus. Next base: position 43,575 of record PVIH01013095.1, read on the forward strand.
GCTAAGAGCACAGCCTCTCATACACTAAGAACTAAATCTGCTCTGCCATTTGCTCAGAGATATGGGTAGTCATTTTATTACACAGAATCTCATATGATAGAATTTGTAGTCCCACTCTGCTGCCATATCTGCCTCAGGATTCAACGTACTGAGGTCAAATCCCTGGGCTCTGCCTTTAAATCCATATTAGCTTATTCCTTTGATACTTCTCAAGACACATGAATGCTGAATGACATACTGTGTGTAAAGGAGTTAGCACATCACTTGGCAGATCTTCATATAATCCTGGCAGTGGGACTTAATGAGGTCGGCACAGGGCCTGGAACCTCACAAATGCTCAGCAAAATGGAAGCTATTATTACTGATCAAGTATCTGGCTTCATTCATTTCCTCCCTCTTCCTGATATCCACTGAGATTTTGGGTGTAAGCCCACCTGATATACAGGAGATAAAATGGGAAGATGTATCTATGCAATTAGAGAAAATAATGTGCTATATGTTCTGTACTCTATGCTCCAAAGATGGCTGGGGATGGCTTTGCAAATAATCAGCTTTAAAGTGGAATGGAAGATCTAAAGCAAAAGCAAAGGACACCTCACATCCACAGGGAGAAGCACTAGATGAAGAACAGGCATTGGAAAGGTACAGAGAGATCAGTATGTTTATAACAAGGGATGGAACTAGAAACAATAGAAAGTTCCCCACTGCATAGTCATCTAGAAGCAATCAATATAAAGGTCCTTCAGTCTCTAAGAAAATGGATTACATTAGGAGGGCTCTGATTCACAGAGCAAAGAGAGGAATTGGACAGTAGATTTTAGAAAGATTTCAACCTCATAACTGTCAGAATGGATTTTTATAAACAGCTTTTGTTGCTTGAGGTGTTTCTTCAAAATTCACTTAAGAAGCAGCCTGTTCCCCAGCACAGCCAAATTGGAAGGTGCTACTATACTTAACCTTTGAGGAATCACATTACTTGTTCTTTGCCTTTTCTCATTGTTCACAAAGTCTGGAAGTAATTTCCCCCCCCCCCAATTCTAAGCAATTTCTGTGCATTTGGCCTCACAGAATGCCAAGGAAATCTAGGGGTCTATCTACAAGCCAGTCCATGTTTTAAAAATGATCTGGCTACTTCCTTCCACCCACCTTCAGAGATAATTTTGTAATCATGTAAGATAAGATGGTCAGCTTAGGTTTATCCCAATTAAATTGAGAATGATTTTTAAAATGACTACTCAAGTCTGGCAGACACGTTTTTATACACAGTTTGTTATAAATCATAGTCCTACAGCATGGAAACCTGACTTAAAGAGAAAGTACAAACAAAGGTTTACAGAAGAGCCATGGACACGCACAGGTAGACATTTGCCAACGTGCAGGGAAAGAATGCTCCATAGTCAAATCAGAAAATTCTCTCCAGTGATGAATAACAAGATCACACACCAAAATTTCAAGGCAAAATACCTATGTAAGCAGAGGGCAACTGGCAAGCAGATATTTAGCTGAAACAGAACAGGTTATGGCCTCACCTACCAGTTGAAATTGCTTACTTAACCCTGCAGAACTTCAGGTTCTTACTTGCAAACTACAGTAGAAATATCTGTAATGTAGGACATCATTTAGGTGACAAGAGACAATAAGATACCTTAAATTAGGGAAGAGAAATGTATTAGCTCATAAGACATGGTTCACATATATGGCTGGATCCAGGGCTTCCATCCCTTGAGGGGATTCTCGTTTCTATTTAATTCATATTCAGTTCACTATATTAACCTCATTCTCATCTACTGTAGACTACGTGGATATTCTAAGTAGTTTCAAATTTATATATATCTAGTACTAGGGAACTAATGGCAAAGGGATCTTTTCTCAACATTAATTTTAGGAAAGCACCCCAGAGCCCTAGAAGAGCCCCATTATAGAATCATGTAATTTCTCAACTAACCACTTGTGAGACAAGAAGGTGAGAGTTGATATTTCAGCTGACTATCAGAGGACAGTGGACAGAGGCATCCAGTCACACACACAATGATTAGGGCAGTGATTTCTCTAAAAGTAAGCTGGGGGGAGGGCAATGGTGTCCAGATGAAAGCAGGAAAATGCACTGAGAACCCCATTTTTTGATTGGGTTATTCAAGGTTTTGGGCTCTAGTTTCTTGAGTTCTCTATATATTTTAGAGATCAGTCCTCTGTCACTGTAGGGTTGGTGAAAATCTTCTCCCATTCTGTAGGCTATCATTTTGTCTTATTGATTGTGTCCTTGGCTTTACAGAAGCTTCTCAGTTTCAGGAGGTCCCACTTATTGATTGTTGTTCTTAGTGTCTGTGCTACTGGTGTTATATTTAGGAAGTGGTTGCTTGTGCCAATTCAATGGAGGGTATTTCCCACTTTCGTTTCTATCAAGTTCAGTGTGGCTGGGTTTATGTTGAGGTCTAGAAAACTGTAGGTCTGAACAATATCCCCCTCAAAGTAGTGACTTAAGGATTCCCATAAGAAAAGGCAAATATTTAGCATCCCAGAAAACTGTAGAAAAGTCCTTTGCTTGATTTACATATCATATGAATATATTTAGAGAGAAAAACATAAATATGGGGCCAGAGAGATGCCTCAGCAGTTAGAAACACTTCCTACTCTTCCACAGAATCTAAGTCCAGTTCCCGGCACCCACACCAGTAGCTCATGATCATCTATGACTCAGATTCCAGTAAATCTGATGCCTCTGGCCTGCAGCTACCTGTGCTCACATGTATATACCTCAGTTCCATATGCATACACACTTAATTAAAATTAAAACAAATATTTAGTGTAATATAAACAGACAATATTTGAGATAAGTTATGTATGCACAAGTGTGTGTGTGTGTGTGTGTGTGTGTGTGTGTGTGCGCGCGCGCGCGCGCGTGTGCGTGTGCGTGTTTAATTTCTTCCACACCTGACTTTAGCAAAGGCTTCAAGTTTTCAATCTACTTTGAGACATCAGGTCTAAAATGTCACAAGACTTGTTCAGGTTTGACTAAGAAAACAGTTCCTTCAAAGGAAAGGTTGAAAATGGTATGATAAATTCCAGACTTCTCCACAGAAGAAATTTAATAAAAAGAAGCACAAATATGCAGTAATGATTACAGATGGAGTATTTCTTATAAGTCCCATAGACCTGAGAAAATTTATCCAGCCCTCCAATTTGAAGTAATTATCTGTATCTGTTCATTGCAAAGGAACAAGGCACATCTCCTAGGTTATAAACATGCTAATGCATTTCCTGAATATTTTGGCTTGTTTTTGCCATGTTAAGTATGCCATAGAAGATATCTTAAGAGAATACAAATATCGTGATTTTTTTATTACATTATCATTACAAATTTTGATCACTGTAAACTCTCTTTGGAGATTTTCTTGGTACTTTTTCTTGAAACATAACTCAAAAGATAATATTTAACTCCCAGCTTTATGAAGAAAAAACTGTAAATCATCCTTTAAAAGAATAAATGTGTAAAGAAAAGCATTTTAAACAAAGTAATATCTTCAGATCACTAATTTGTACTTAAAAAGCATTAATTGGGATCAGAAAATTATAGAGGTTCATTTCAATCTTTGCCTTCTACCCCCCTGCCCAGGACTGTAATTTAATCTAATGTATTATCCCAATAAACAATGATTTAAAATAAAAACCAGAAATATTATTGCCTTGGTTTTCTGACTGAAAAAAATTTCTGACACAATTTCAAAAGGGGAAATAAAAGAAGAGAATAAATAATTTATTTAAATCAAGCAAACAGTTCAATTTTATAAGCATCCATTTCCAGAACTGACAGTCTGGAATTTGGAGAAGAATTCTACACACATATGGGAGTTTCCACACAACTACGGGACAATGTGTAAGCACAGCAGAGCTTGCTAAAGAGCAATTGTGGAATACAGAAAACCTAGACTCTATAACCTGAACAGCTCCTGGAGTGTCCACTGGGATGGGAGATTCCAAATACTGGTACACTGAAATGCACTTGCTACATTCATCCTGGGATGTACATTTTCGGACTAGACCTGAAACAGGACTAAAAACCCACAGGTAAACTACTCTAGACCCACCCAAAGATTAGAAATGAGTCCTTAAAGTTTCAACCTCATGCACTGGTAGTTGATAAGCAATAACACAACTGTTTTTAAATGAAAAAAATCAGCAAAATTCAAACATTTATAAACCTTATTATGATACAACTCTTCCTCACAGTGGCTTCACTATGATTTTTGTTACCCAGGGCCAACCATAATCCCAAAATATCAGGTGAAGAATTCCCAAGGAAACAACTTATAAAGTGCATGAAGTTGGTGTAATTTAAATTGCATGCTGTTGAGAACAAGAGGAAAAATGGACCACCCTACTCCATTCCCTGGAGGACATTAATTTTTCCTCACTCTCAGTGAATCTATGGTCCTCATGCTATCTGTCCAGAGATCATTTAGTGATAATCATCTCTGTTATCAGACTGACGGTGATAACATCACTCTGTCTGCATTCAAGTCATTTTTATTTTATTTAATAGTGGCCTTAAAGTACAAAAATAAAAAGTTGGCAATTCCAAATGCTGAATAGCACCTATTGACTGCATCCTCCAATAGAAATGATGGAAGTTCTCAGATTAATAATGAAAGGAAGCTATGTGATTCTGAAGGATATATGATTAAAGGTAAGGATGAATCTATCCATAAAATAGTGATGTTGGAAAAGGTCTGGGTCCATTTTATTATGGTACTTCAAACTGCATATGTTATGAGCAGAGAGCATAAGTCCTTAGTTAAAATGGAAAAGATGCTATTTTATGGGTTAGAACATGAGCAGAAAATAAGCTCTGGTGAGCAAAAACACACTACTTCCAAAAATACTGAGCCAGTACTAAGGCTTCAGCTAGCAAGAGATTCCTGAAATGTCTAACACCAAGTTATTTGCTCCAAGCTAGGGCTGAATAAACAAAGTCAGAAGTAAATTTGCATTGGAAAATCATGAAGATTAGGCAGAGTCTAATGAATAAGCTTCAACCACATTTCCATGCACCTGAAAACCCTGATTAGGAAAAATAATAATATCCAGTGCAAGTCTTAGAGGGTGAGATCAATTTGACTATTCTAAAGACACATGATAAACCTATACTTGTAAAAATGCAAAGAGGCACAAGGGCAGGAAATTGGAAAGGTCAGTTTAACTCAGGGACTGCATACATCAGGACAGGCATATAATAAAGTACATAGTGTACAGATCAGAGAACCAAATGACTCTCAAATATAGAAAGAAAAGTTAGCTAGGTGATATAAAGAATAAATGAAACATTAATAAAAACTCAAGTAAAAATAAATTTAGATAAAATGATAGTCAACCTACAGCAAACAAAGGAGCAAAGTGGTCTCAGCAACAAATGCCTCCAAACAACATGACATCCACATGCAAAATTAAACACACATTACTTTTTATAAGAATGAATTGGGAATAGATCATAATAAGCATGCATGTAAAATCTGTAAAACAGCAGAAAATCTACACAACTTTAGGTTTGGTAACTTCAGATAAACAAGAGGAAATTATCTTTAGCAGATAACATTAAAAAATATCCTATCACTAAATTAAAATTGCTTTTCTATTGAGAATCAATCTCCCCAAGGACCCAGCAATACCACTTCTGGGTGTATACCCTAAAGAGGCACATTCACACTCCAAAGGTATTAGCTCAACTATGTTCATAGCAGCATTATTTATAATAGCAAGAACCTGGAAACAACCTAGATGTCCCTCAACTGAAGAATGGATTAACAAACTGTGGTAATCTACACAATGGAATACTACTCAGCAGTAAGAAAAAATGATATCCTAAAATTCACAGGCAAATGGATGGATTTGGAGAATATCCTCCTGAGCGAGGTATCACAAACTCAGAGAGATAAGCAGGGGATGTACTCACTCACTAGTGGTCTCTAAACAAACAAACAAGAAAAAAAAAGCCAAACATGCCCAAGCAGCAAACCACAACCACTGAATAGCTTGGGATCAGAAACACTCTGGACTGACCCTTCAAACCCCAGTCCATCTATAGGAACACCTGACTCACTCTTGAGGGAGGGGGGACAAAACTGGATTTGGCCGGGAGTGAAGACTGATCCAAGCATTGTTGGGCCAGTGTGACCATAGAACTGTCGGCTCCCTGCCAAGGGAGGGGATGGGGAGTTGCAGAGAAGAAAAATGATCAGATGTGGTGGGAGGGGGAAGAGACCTTCAATAAGGGTATACAGGGATGGAAAAAAAAAGAAATTCAGAGGGAAAGCTGAACACAAAGAAAATATATGAGTAGTAATCTTATTTGCATTTCCACCCTTGATAAGCCATGCTTATGATTATTATCCTCTGTATAGTTATTGTTAACTCTTCGGCATTTTTTTTTAAATTCTTTTTACTGTTTTTTTTGATAAATACAAAATAAAGAAGAAAAAAAAAATAAAATTGCTTTTCTATAAATGATAATATTAAAGAATTAAAAAGTAAGACACATGCTGAGAGGAAATATTATATTTGAAAAACATTCATATGGCAACAGTCTGTTGTCCAAAATATACAAACAACTCAAAATTCAGATGTTAAAAAAATGCATGTTTAATGGGGAAGAGGTGTGAAACCTCATCTAAGAAGATATATGGAGGACACATAAATCCGTAAAATATCGCACATTATTTGGGAATTGAATACTAAGAATAAGGGCCAGCAAGTTGACTCCTCAGAAGGTAAAAGGCTTGCCCTAGTCTAGTCTCTACAATTCAGTCTCTGGTTGGCTCTCAGTGGAAGGAGAAGGAGAGACCCAACTTGCCAAAATTGTCCTGTGTCTTCCTTCACACACACACACACACACACACACACACACACACACACACAATACAAACCATGAAAATAATGACATCTCATTACATACCTAAAGCTAAAATCATTCTTGGCATCATTGTGAAATGACATAGTGTACCAGGCTTTTTCTTTTAGGCCACCAACCAGCTCCAAAAATCATGACACAAAGACTTATTAATTTTGATACGAGGCCTAGCTTAGGCACATTCCTGGTTAGCTCTTCTAACTTAAATTAGTCTGTTTCTCTTTATCTAACTTTTTCCTCAGGAAAGAAATATAAGGTAGTAGAAGGCGAAAATTTAGTCATTCTTTCTCAGCAACCAGTCAGGCTGAGGACCGGTGAAGACAGGATTTAACCTGTTCATCCTGAGAATTTGGCTGGGTGAGAATTGGCTGTGGTCCGTTTCCTCTCTCTGACATTCCAGCTTTTCCCCAATATTTGGCTCCTGTTTTTAATTATAATACTAAATAGAATTCATGTTATACATGAGCACTATATGTGTTTCTACTTAAGGCTTCTGTCATTATGACCTGTAACCTCACCACTTAACTAAATCAGCCAGCTTTGGATGCCCCTGCTACCCCAGTTGCCTTCATTGATCTGTTTAGATTGTTTATCTTTTGTGTCTGGTAATACAACTGATTCTTGTGTTGACTGTGCCCTGCTATTCTGTGGACTTATTAGTTCCAATAGGCTTTGTGTGTTGAATCTTGTAGGTTTTCTATACAAGATGATCTTTTTGTGAAAAAGATTCTTTCCAATTGAGTTTCATTTATTTCTTTTTCTTGACTATCCTAGCTAAAACTGTAAAGTGACAAGAGTGTGCTTCATTCTCTTTCATTAGAGGAAATACTTTCAGTTCTTGACATTGAATATGATGTGAGGATGAATTTTTTTATTTAATTAAAATATAATGACATACTTTTCCCCTCCATCTCTTCCTTCTTACCCATACCACATCTGAATCCCACTCCAAATCTCACTTCCTCCTTCACTGTAGTCATTGTTATTACACATACAACAATAAACAGCAAATGAACAAATAAATACAACCAGCTGAGTCTGGTCAGTGTTGCCTGGGTTACCAACAGGGGGACTCATACGAAGGACAGACTAATTGTTTCTCTCTGTATAGTTGCTAATTGCCTGTTAGCTCTTCATTTAGGGGTGGTGTCCAGTGAGATTTTCCCCATCTACACTTAGATGTCAACTATTATTGTAGTTGCTCAGGTCCTGTTGAGACAGCCATGTTGGAGAAATTTCATGGGAGAACCTTTCCTTTCATAGCTAAAAGGCCCAATCTCACTGAAGACTTCTTGGTCCTCTGGATCTTACAATCTTCCCACCTTCTTCTCCCAGAGATGCTCCCTGAGCTGTAGGAACAGTAGTTATGTTGTAGGTGTATCCATTGGAACTGGACACTCTACAGTCAGTCATTCTCAGCAGGTTGACAAAGAGTCTCCTGCTGTTCCAAAAAGAAGGTTCTTTGATAAGGGATGGGATCTACACTTATATGTGGTTATAAAAAAATATGTACTTTGTTTATTACACTGGTTTAGCAAAGTGTAATAAGTAGGTCTTCCTCTAAGGTCCAATACCTCACCAACCATCTGTAGTTGGCTAAGTTGAAAGTACAAAGCATGATTTCCCTCATGCTAAGCAGACCCAGAGTCCAAATACACATCTGTTGTTACTGTCAAGATATAAATGCCACTATTCCATTTTTAAAGGGATCTTATAATTCTGATCATTGTGATTCATGGGCATTATATAACTGGGCATAGCTATTAATTGTTTTCTCCTTAGCAGCTTGGATATTCTCTTTCAATACTATGAAAACTCATCCTCAGGGAGGTTCTCTGGTCAGGTACAATTCAAACCCTCTTAAATACCATTTCCAAAGTGTATGTTTTCTTCAACAATAGGGGCGTACTTTAATCTTCTTGGAGGCAACCAATAGCAATAGCAATGGCAATGGACTATATATTGTTTGGAGAATCTCATGGAATTGGCTGACCAAAATCCCAAAAGGAAATTGGACATGCCTGGTACATGGTTTTTTACTAAATAGTCTATGGCTCTTGGGAGAAGTTTTATTATCCCACTATATATATAGTGTGTGATATGTGATTTTAGGTAGATAAAAAAGAAAACTTTATGCCATTTTCAAGCATAGTCAGTTTTTTTATTCTTCCCTCTCTTTCTTTAGTATTGTTCCCCTCTCTTTTCCTTTCCTTAATTAATACTCCCTCTCCATTTTCCTATTTTTCTCCTTCATTTCACCTGTTTCCTGTTTTGTAGTATCAAAGTTTGAACCTGGGGCCTTGTACTTGGTAGGTAAGTGTTCAGTCAGTGAAATGCATCCCTAGTCCTGAATTTCCAGTGTTTTTTAATGTTTTTTCTCATGAAAAGATTCTGAATCTTGTCAAATCTTTTGCAATTGAGATGTCAGAAATAACACATGCCAGAGGAATTGGGCATACTGGAGAGAGTAGGCATACTTGCTTCTAAGATCCAGGTCTCAGTACTACAAGAAGAACTTCCAACTGAATTTTTTTTTGTCAGCTCACAAAGTTATTTCTTTTTAGATAGCATATTCTTACTTCTATAAATTCTAGCAGATACCCCTATCTGCTCAGGATGTCCTCAGTCTCTGTAAACATCAGGAATCATGTCCAGATTCTGGAATGAAAATCACAGTGTCCCAGAAATATGGCCTAGTTCTCTACGTCCTGTCTTCACTTTCTGCCATGATAAAAAGTATACACACACAACACTGTCTAACTTCTTTGTCTTCAGGCAGACTTCTGGGTAGGTCCCGTAAGAAACTTGAGAAGCCTGTTAAGTGCTTTTTATCATGGAAAGAAATTTATCTTTTAATCCAATTTCAGAGAATGTCTGTTACATTTTCCATCCACTACCTACTATGTGTCTTCATCAGGGTTCAAGCATGGTAGCAGCAGCCCTAGATGCTGCCCAGTCTCCGAGGATTACACGCACCTCACTCTATGACGACATAGGCCAAACACTAAACAAGCACAGAATTCACAAATTATTGAATGAAGACAAGAAATAGAGCGCCCAGTACAAAACCTAAACAGATACTGTGTCAAAAGGACAGAAATGAGCAACCTCTAATCTTGATTTACCATCTAGATCATCACTCTGTAGTCCCGTGTGATGTGTTCTAATGTACCTTAAAGTATCAATGTGATCCTCAATTTTAGCTCCCTAATGTAAAGTGACACCCTAAAGGTATTTTCATTATTTTTGAAATCCCTTTTAATCATTTTTAATGCTCATCAGAAGCTTGAAATTGAAATGTTCTAACTAGATGGCCCTGATTTTGTTGTACTGTGATTGTACAGTGTCTTCTCCTCAGATCTGCACTGTAACTGAACTGGTAATTTCCTTCAAATGTTGTTTTCAAAAATCAATAATATAGATTTATTAAATCAATACCATGGATTCTAAAATATGCTCAAAGAGTAAAAGTTAATAGCATTATAATACTATATTTAAGACAAATAAATTCATATCACTAAAGAAAGAGCCCTGTAATGTTTGTTTCAACTGCACAAAATGGTCAGATCTTCAGAAAAAGGTCACACTTTCACTACCATGTGATATCTATCTGCCTTGGCCAGGCACCCCTGTTGTTAGAGCAGAGCTGTTCCTCAATTCATACACATATCTTTCTTTCGGCCTCAGAATGACTCCCTCCTGCCCTGGCTTTATATAAACATGGGCCCTTGCTATGGGATGTCCTTCTGTACACTGTGAATATATGTTGCTCTCATTGTTGCTAATAAAAGTGATTGGCTGGTAGCCAGGCAGGGGTGGGACAACCAAACTAAGGAAGGGTAAGAGCAGCAGAGTCAAGAGTTGCCAGCCAGATACAGAGGAAGCAAGATGAGACTGTCATACTGAGACAAGTCATCAAGCCAAACACAGATTAAAAATTATGGGTCCAACCACTGAACAGCTTGGAATCAGAAACACCCTGGACTGGCTGCTCGGATCCCATTCCCCCTAGAGGAACACCTGACTCAGTCTTGAGGTTGGGGGGAGAAAACTGGATCTGCCAGGAGTGGAGACTGAACTAAGCAATATTGGGTCAGTGGGACCATGGGACTGCCTGCCGCCTGCCCAGGGAGGGGATGGGGAGTTGTGAAGAAGAGAGAATGAACTGATGTGTTGGGAGGGGGAAGGGACCTTGAATAAGGATATACGAGGATAGAAAGTGTGACTTCTTTGTTTATAATAATAATAATAATAATAATAATAATAATAATAATTATGGGTTAATTTAAGTATAAAAGCTACTTAGCAATAAGCCTGCACTACTGGTTGAGCATTTATAAGCCTCAGCATAGCTATTTAGGAACTGACAGGCAAGAGAGAACCATTTGTTTACAGGCCCTTATCTGCACTGTCTGCATTAGGCTCCTGGCAGTCTGGGGAGGCAGAGTGTCCCCATTTATCTTCAATTCCTGAGTATTGTGAGAAAAAAAAACTGTTACAGATATTATTCTAATGGGCAGAAGGAAATGAGGGAATTCATATGTCACTTTATAGAAATATTCAAAAGCAAAGAGAAAAGCTAGAACAGGTCAGGATCCAGAAAGATGTCCTTTATCTACAGTTCTGTTATATGAACACCCCAGTGTCATGAGTGCTACATACAGTATGCCCTGGGAATCTTACAGCCACTCAACAGTCCTACAACACAAGGTTCTATGTAGTAACTGGCTGCCTACACCCTAGTATATTTCTGTTATACTGAGCCATTGTTCCACACATGGCAGGGGCTCTGTGGTCCAGCAAATGCTCAAACAGCATTTGAGCTCAGGCAGATGCCCCTGGCATCAATTCTCCCTCTGTGGCATGCACTACTTCTAGTTACTGACAGCTCCATGCCTGGAGAAAAGGATGCCTGGGTCTCAAAATTGTACCAAAATGACTAAGTAGTTGCTATCTCTGCAGAATACATCTTACATGAGAAATGGCCATTTAGGTTAACCACACAAATTGTACAATCTGCCATACCAAAAAAAATTCAGATTTGTTTCCATCAATGGGATCTTATATTTATTCCTAGGATCAATTTGTCAAGGAAATGGCTTATTACTATATAAATATATTTACATAAAATTATTAATATACTTTGAAAACTATATTTAAAGTAAAATGCTATTGTATAATAAAATTTGAGTTTTCCGATAAGGAGGAATTGGAAATTTTTAAGACTTATTCAGCCTCTAGGGCAATATGCAAGGTTATATGCAGATATACAAGCTTAAGAAATTTGTCAAAGACGGTTTGCTTCTATGTCTCTTATAATATTCTTTTTATGCTAAAATTAATTTTCCATCCCATTGTGTCATTACTTGTGCCTCAGGGTAATCACTCACATCGCTAAGAAATTCCTGAGCAATGAAAACTTTAGGCAATGACAGCTTTAAGAGATTCATGCTCAATAAAAAGTCAGGATGTTCATATCTCTGCTTGCACATCTCTGTTTATTACTGATTGTTTTCAGAAGATCTGGGAAATGAAGCAAGCCTAGTTGTCCATCAATAGAAAAATGGATAATAGAAGTGAAACACATATACTCAATATAATTTTATTCAGCTATAATGAGAAATAAAATTATAACTTTTTAAGGAAATTAATAAACTGGAAAACATTTTATTGAGCAAATTAATCCAGGCACAGAAAAATCTCTCATATGTAAATCTTAGCCTCTAATTTCTAAATGAGTATCCAGATGGGAGTAAACATGTGCAAAAGCCAGGAAACCAGAAAGGCACCTTTGTGATGAAAAAGAGAGGCTTTAAAAGAGGGAGGAGGAGAAAAAACCAAATAGAAAGGTAGAAAGCTAGAGCCAAAAGAATATAATAGAAAAAGGTAAGGAATAGAAAGATGTAGAAAAAAAAAAACAGGAAAGTCAGCCAAAATAAAGTATGTATGAAAATTTCATATGGAGACTTATGCTGTAATCTAATGTAAAAGTAAAAATATAATCTGTAAAAAAAAAGTTAAAATGGCAACAGTATTTTACTAATAAATATAGTATAATTATAACATATATGTGTACATATGAGTTTTCATATTAAAAATACATATATACATACACATACATATGTTAAAATAATTAAAATGGAGCTATTCTTCAATTGGACAACAATGCTCCTACTAGACACCCACAAATAAAAAATGCTAATGCCAAGAATGGCTTCTTTCTTTTGGAGGTGTTGGTTAGTGGGTTCCCCTAGACCCAAAACATTATAGGCTATTGTCAGTGCTTTGTGTTATACTTCAGAACTCAATAATAAGACCTTCTTGCTGAAGATATTTCATAGCTGAATTATAGAACATGATAAAATTAAGATGGTATTGACCCAGAAGCTTCAATCCTACTGGCTAGAATGATGATAGGCAGGCTTCTAAAGAAGAAAAATTAATCATCAGTCTTTCCTGCATGTGAACCCTGAAAGCTACAATAATGACTGGCCTGGAAAAACATATGCACTGATGTAATAATGGCAACATTGTGGGAGTTGCCAACCACTTTCAGAATGGATTTAAGTCCTGTTGTAAAGAGTTAACTCTATACCTATTGCCATTATTGATCCAAAAACCTATGGGGAGACAAATTATAGGCCCTCTGAAAGAATCTACTACTATTATTCTACTAAATTACATAGTATTAAACCAACTCCTAATGAGTTACCATTATCCCCCAAAATTAAGGCATCTCTCAGCCCTCATCAAAGAAACTTCTATTTGCAATAAATGTTAATTAACAAAGAGACCCCAAACTTGCCCAGGTACAGAGAATAAGAGATTATAAAATTCTCAGTCCTAAATGTAAAAAAATATACTGCATATTGGTTTTGTGTGTGAGAAGACACACACACACACTACCAGGGCCACACGAGAGTTTATTCAGGAGAGTTGCCAGGCAAGTAGAGGAGCAGAAAAGCAGAAGAGAGAAGAGACAGACTGCAAAATGGCATCTCTTTTTAAGAGAAAGGGTGGGCACAGATTTATGTAGCCATGGCTAGGGGCATACCCTCTCTATGTGGCGTGTTCAGCTGGTGCCATGTTGGCTTCACCACATGGTGTGCCAGGAATCCTTACACTGCACCCTATCCCCTTCAACTCTCAGGAGTCATTGCAGAAGAAGTGGCAGAGGCAGTGGTTGGCTACAGGAAAACTATCCTTTGTTCACACAGCAAGGTAGTTGCACATATAAAGTCACTGTAGATGTGACAGTATGCATATCTGTACAAGCCAAAACTCCAGCATGGAAAATGGAATTGGGTACAAAGTCACACCCCTAGCCAAAGAGCCATTGTCAATAGTAGCTGCTGAGAGAAGTAGAGTCAGCTTTTTCTAGGAGTATAGTCACTAGTAAGTCAACCATGCTCCAGTGGTAGACCAGATATCCATGAATATCTGAGCAGCACAAATTTGTTTGGATTTTTTAAGGCACAAATATGAGTGTTGTGGATTAATATTTCTGTACACTGTGAATATGTATCACTCTCATTGGTTAATAAAAAAGCTGATTAGCCTATAACCACAAAGAGTAAAATTAGGTGATATAATCAAACTGTGGATTCAGGATGAAGAAGGGTGAAGAAGAGATATCAGCCAGTAAGCCACGAAGCAAAATATGTAAACAAAAATAGATGACAAGCCATGAACCACATGGCAAAGAATAGTTGAGAAATATGGCTTAAATTTAACAGTTAGGTAGTGGCAAGCCTGAGCTATCAGCAGGCATTTATAAATAATATCAAGTCTCTGTGTGATTATTTAAAAGGCTGTGGGACAGAAAATTTTACCAACATTTGAGTATTTAGGATATGGAATTTACTTTCTTAGTGGGAAAAGTTAGCTCCAGGGCAAGAAATTGTTCTTGCCTCAACTATTTGACGGTACAAACTGTACATGGAAGACCCATAGGAAAACAACCTCTGGAACACTGGCAGAACAAGCCAAGATGGTCATCCTTCAGGTTCCTGCTTCACAGAGAAGACTGCCAAAAGAGACAGACCAGACCTTGCCAAAATGAGTGGAAGTTTGAAATTTCAAATTTCCAGCTTTACTAAAATGTCTGCCAGAGACTCTAGGCCTGTAGGCTAAAGATAAATGTCCTATTATTACAGAGGAACTTTGAGTTACTGTCCAGGCAGCCAGATATCTCTGTCATTTCTAGAATTTGGAGATTGCTTGCAATGCATTTTCTGTTTACTCAGGTAATATTATATCCTTCTGTGGTCTTTGATGGAGCTGAAAATCAAATAATTATAATTATATAGTTTTCCTTAGCTCTAATAAAAGGTAAATTAGATATGACACTTTGGACTAACAAGGATAAAATAGATGATACAATATTTTCTTTAAATTTGCTAAATACAATTAGAATATGTATTGTAACTGTAATTCTTGCTTGATAATAATCAAGCCACAAAACATACAAAGAAAAAATTTTAAGAGCTGCAAAGGAAATGAGCCAACTTAACTTTATTTATTTATTTTTTTTCTCTTTTGGAGTCAGTGTTAGGGTTCTATGGGTTAGGGTTAGGATGAGGGTAAGTGTTATGAAGTTTAGGGTTAGGGATAGAGTTAGGGTTATGGTTATTTGGGTTTGGTTTGTTAGGTTTAGTGTTAGGGTTAAGTTTAGGGTTAGGGTTAGGGTTCATAGGGTTAGGGTTAGGGTTTTTAGGATTAGGATTATGGTTAGGGTTAGGGTCCTTAGGGTTAGTGTTAGGGTTTTTAGGGTTAGGGTTAGGGTTAGGGAAGTGTTGTAAAGTTTAGGGTAAGGGGTAAGGTTAGGGTTATGGTTTTTAGAGTTAGGGTTAGTGTTAGGTTTATGATTAGGCTTAGAGTTACAGTTACGGGAATGGTTGTTAGGGTTAGTGTTAGAGTTATGGTTAGATTTAGGGTTGAGATTCTTTGGGTTAGGGTTTGAGTTGTTTGGGTTAGTTTTAGTGTTAGTATTAGGGTTAGGGTAAGTCTTGTGAGGGTTAGTTTTAGGGTAATAGTTATGGTTGTTAGGGTGTGGGTTAGGGTTGTTAGGTTTATTTTTTTTCCTTCTTTATTTTGTATTTATCAAAAAACAGTAAAATGAATTTAAAATGTGGAAAAGTTAACAATAACTATAAAGAGGATAAGAATCATAAGCATGGCTTATCAACGGTGGTAATGCAAATAAGATTGCTACACATATATTTACTTTGTGTTCAGCTTTCCCTCTGAATTTTTTTTCCATCCCTGCATATCCTTATTCAAGGTCCCTTCCCCCTCCCACCACATCTGGTCATTTTTCTTCTCTGCAAATCCCCATCCCCTCCCTGGGCAGGGAGCATACAGTCCTATGGTCCCACTGACCCAATAAGGCTTGGATCAGTCTCCACTCCTGGCCAAATCCAGTTTTGTCCCCCCTCCTTCAAGAGTGAGTCTGGTGTTCCTATAGTTGGAGTGGGGTTCGAAGGGTCAGTCCAGGGTGTTCCTGATCCCATGCTGCTCAGTGGTTGTGGTTTGCCGCTTGGGCATGTTTGGCTTTTTTTTCTTGTTTGTTTGTTTAGAGACCACTAGTGAGTGAGTACATCCCCTGCTTATCTCTCTGAGTTTGTGATACCTCGCTCAGGAGGATATTCTCCAAATCCATCCATTTGCCTGTGAATTTTAGGATATCATTTTTTCTTACTGCTGAGTAGTATTCCATTGTGTAGATGTACCACAGTTTGTTAATCCATTCT
>PVIH01013096.1:0-60125 GCA_004025045.1 Sigmodon hispidus
TATAGTATAGCTTGAAGTCAGGGATGGTGATACCTCCTGAGGTTCTTTTGTTGAGTAAAATTGTTTTGGCAATCCTGGCTTTCCTGTTATTCCAAATGAAATTGAGTATTGTTCTTTCAAGGTCCAAAAAATATTGTGTTGGGATTTTGATAGGCTGTACATTGAATCTGTAGATTGCCTTTGGTAGAATTGCCATTTTTACTATGTTGATCCTACCAATCCAGGAACATGGGAGAGCTTTCCATTTTCTGATATCCTCTTCAATTTCTTTCTTCAATGATTTAAAATTTTTTGTCAAATAGATCTGTTACTTCTTTGGTTATAGTTACTAAGGTAATTTTTCATATCTTCTTTGAGAGCTTCAGTGATCATCATAAAGGTATTTTTGTTGTTGCTTCCTTCTGTTTCCTCCTCATTGCTTACCTTGGGACTGCCTGCTGCCTGCCCAGAGAAAGGATGGGGAGTTGTGGAGAAGAGAGAATGACCTGATGTGATGGGAGGGGGAAGGGATCTTGAAGAAGGATATACAAGAATAGAAAGTGTGACTTCTTTGTTCATAATAATAAAATAAAAATAAATTAAAAAATAAAAATAAAAAAGAACATACTGAGCTCAGTTAGTGTAGGATATCAAATATATCATATTGTAGCTGTCTTTAAATCTAACATCTGTACTTTCCCATCTGGTAGTCAGAAGATAACTTTGCTTATGTAAAACATTAAGATGAAGTCTATATATTTCAGTTTTTGTTCATATTTTATGTACTATGCACATATTTTAGTGAGTGATATCTTTTCTTTCTTTTTTATTCTTATTATTATTATGAACAAAGAAGTCACACTTTCTAACCTTGTATATCCTTATTCAAGGTCCCTTCCCCCTCCCACTACATCAGGTCATTCTTTCTTCTCACAAATCCCCATCCCTTCTCTGGGAAGGCAGCAGGCAGTCCCATGGTCCCACTGCCCCAATATTGCTTAGTTCAGTCTCCACTCCTGGCACATTCAGTTTTCTCCCTTCTCCATCAAGAGTGAGTCAAGTATTCCTCTAGGGGGAGTGGGATCCAAGGAGTCAGTCCAGGGTGTTTCTGATTCCAAGATGTTCAGTGGTTGTGGTTTGCCGCTTGGGCATTCTTTGCTTTTTTTCTAGTTTGTTTGTTCATTTGTTTAGAGTCCACTAATGAGTGAGTACATCCCCTGGTTATCTTTCTGAGTTAGTGATACCTCGCTCAGGAGGATATTCTCCAAATCCATCCATTTGGCTGCAAATTTTAGGATATCATTTTTTCTTAATGCTGAGTAGTACTCGATTGTGTAGATGTACCACAGTTTGTTAATCCATTCTTCAATTGAGGGACATCTAGGTTGTTTCCAGTTCTTGCTATTATAAACAATGCTGCTATGAACATAGTTGAGCTAATGCCCATGGGATGTGAATGTGAATCTTTACTGTATATGTTCAGTAGTGGTATTGCTGGGTCTTTGGGGAAATTGATTCCCAGTTTTCACATTTTTTTGATGAGCTATCACATCTTCTAATCAAGAGGTCTCTTTTGTTCAGATCTCGTCTTTATCAATTTTGATTTATTGTTTCTTCTGGAATTTTTGTTTTATCATCTAAACTTATTCTATCATCTAGAGTAGTATGGTTTTTTAAACAGGCATTAGGTCTCTTAATTGCTCTAGGAAGAAATTTACCTCATGGTAGATGACTGAACCATGTTTGACATGGGGTCCTGTGAGAGCCCTCTCCAAGATATTTCCCAATGGCAATGATTTGCTTTGTCTGTCCCTTGTTGATATGTACTCATTGGTCCAATGACAGCCTTTGTTATGCCTTCCACATACTTTAGACAGGACGACCCTTCTATTTAGATTATTTCTCTAGGAATCCTAACACTGAATTGGGAGGGGTCCTGTCTCCACCAGCATTACATTTCTCTCTTCATCTCCCATGTGTGATGGTCAAAGGTGTTTACCACCACCTAGCTCTTTTTCTCTTTTCAACTGGTTCAATCTCTTGTAGTTCAAGGTGGCTTTAAATTCCTGATCTTCCTGCTTTCTCCTCTGTTTGTGCTTCTTTAAAACCTTTTCAAAAATAAAAAAAGAAATGTTCAACATCCTATTCATCAAGTAAATGAAAATCAAAAATACTTTGAGATTTCATTTTATACTTTTTATAATGCTCAAGATCAATATAACAAGTGACATCTGGTGTTGGTAAGATGCTGAGTAAGAGGAAACACTCATTCACTGCTGAGAGAGTGAAAAATTGTATAGTCTCTATGAAAACCAGTATGGTGGTTCCTTAGAAGGCTGAAATGGATCTACGTCAAGTTCCAGCTATACCATTCTTAGACATATGCTGAAATAACTATACATCTTAATAAAAAGACCTGTTCATCCATGTTCAGTGTTGCTTTATTTATAATATTCAGAAACTGAAAACATACTAGATGTCCACCAACTAATAAATTGATAATGAAATTGTGGTACACTTAGACAATGGATTAGTATTCAGCTGTTAAGAAAATTGAAAATTTCAAGTTTCATAAATGAGACTAGAAAATTTATCATCCTTAATGAGTTAACACAGATGAAAAATGAGTTAACTAAGATGTTATGTTTTCCTTTACATACGGATATCAGCTTTCAAACTCCCAATATGTGTCCTACAGTCATAATTCATTACTATAGTTCTTAGATATATAATAAAGAACTGTTGGGGTAGAGAAACTCTCCCTAGAAAGGAGAAATAGAATGGAGTAACAAAGAGGAAGATAGAACAGGAAGGATGATAATGGAAATGGGATAAGGAGGGGATATGGGGAGAGAAAACTAACACTAAAAGGCATTTGAAAAAACACATGGGAACCTACTAGTGAGAAGCTTCCTAAAGGATATACATATATAAAAGGAATATAAATGTAGTCAGTCACCAAATAATAAGGGAGGGAGCGCCCCAATTAGATATCATATGACACCAAGTGAATTCCCTATTGCCAGGATTTGGCTACATCTTGTTGAGTGGTTGGTCAAAAGGCCTCCATGAAAACCCTCAAACATCATAGTCTATTTTCAGTGCTAATGGCTGTTCTCTATGACTTGACGGTAAGGCCTGTTGCTGAAGATTCTACTTAGATATCTCATATCTCATTTAATACAGAGAAATTGAGCAATGACCTAGCTAGATGTGTTTATCTCTATTGGCTAGCATTCATGTTGTTGGAAGGTATACTGCATACTGCTGCAAAGAAAGGTAATCATAAAATATCTCTCAGCTACAAACCCAGAGATCTTCAACAGTGATCTACTTACAAGATGTACTGATGCTGTAGTGACACAGATGTTCTGGAAGTCCAACCACTACTGAATGAATTTATTGCCCACTCGATCAGATGGACCCTTAACTGACACTGTTAAAGTGGTCAAGAATATGAGAGTAAATAAGTGATGGGCTGAGGACAAAACCTAATAACATTCTGTTACAAGAACATAGCAGTAAAATGATTCCTTCTGCTATACCTGTAGATCAGTGCCTTGGGTAAACCATCACCATAGAAGTGTCTTGTTGAAATAGACCAGAGCTAACACTGAGACCCACAGCTGGATAATGTGCAAACAGTGAGTGGCTTTGGAACTTTCAGTCCTAAGCAGTATGTCTTTATCAAAGACCCTACCTCAAGGCTCAGTGATCTACACAAAACAAGATGCAGGAAGATCCTAAGATCCACAGGTGATGGATGACTCCAAGGAAACTGTGTCCTCAAGACCCAACAGGACTGATGCACATATGACCTCTGCAGAGACTATAACAGAATGCATAAGGCCTGAACAGACTCAAGATAGATAGGTACCAGCACAAAGTTAGGGGGAAGTGGTCATGTGCTCCCACTCCTAACCCAGAAGTTATCTGCAATGACAACTGCTTGAAATGTAGAAATCAGTTTGTCCAGTGGTGTGGCACTAGGTATATAAACCACACTTCATGACAGGCCCCTTGCATAGGAGTAGCTGGCTAATACTAATGAACTCAACAGTATTTTTGTAGGTTTTTGGACTCATTTTGTATTGCTTGGAAATTTATTTTTTATTTCATTGGTCTTTTTCTTGCATATTTTGTCTTCTGTGTTTGTAGCATTTTTTTGCACTTTTTTTTTACCTTTTTGATCATTTTATTTATTAAAATTTTTACTGACATTTTGGATTTGTGTACATGTAGTAAAATATACATATTTATGCATATACAATTTTTTTCAGCTTTCCCTCTGAATTTTTTTTTCCATCCCTGTATATCCTTATTCAAGGTCCCTTCCCCCTCCCACCACATCAGGTCATTTTACTTCTCCACAACTCCCCATCCCCTCCTTGGGCAGGGAGCAGACAGTCCCATGGTCCCACTGATATAATATAATAATGCTTGGATCAGTCTCCACTCCTGGCCAAATCCAGTTTTGTCCACCCTCCCTCAAGAGTGAGTCAGGTGTTCCTATAGTTGGAGTGGGGTCCAAAGGGTCAGTCCAGGGTGTTTCTGATCCCAAGATGTTCAGTGGTTGTGGTTTGCCACTTGGGCATGGTTGGCTTTTTTTCTTGTTTGTTTGTTTAGAGACCACTAATGAGTGAGTACATCCCCTGCTTATCTTTCTGGGATTGTGATACCTCGCTCAGGAGGATATTCTCCAAATCCATTCATTTGCCGTGAATTTTAGAATATCATTTTTTCTTACTGCTGAGTAGTATTCCATTGTGTAGATGTACCACAGTTTGTTAATCCATTCTTCAGTTGAGGGACATCTAGGTTGTTTCCAGGTTTTAGCAGAGGAACTACGAATGGCTGAAAGGCACCTGAAAAAGTGTTCTTCATCTTTAGCAATCAGAAAAATGCAAGTCAAAACAACTTTGAGATACCACCTAACACCTGTTAGATTGGCTAAGATAAAAGTCACAGATGACAGCCTATGTTGGGAGGATGTGGAACAAGGGGGACACTCTTCCATTGTTGGTGGGAGTGTAAGCTTGTTCAGCCACTTTAGAATGCAATATGGCGGTTTCTCAGAAAATTGAGAATCAATCTCCCTAAGGACCCAGCAATACCACTTCTGGGTGTATACCCTAAAGAGGCACATTCACACTCCAAAGATCTTTTGCACTTTTTTTTTTGAGAAAAAGTACATAAAATTGGGTACATGAGTAGGTGGGAGGATTTGGAAGGAGAAAATATGATCAAAATATGAAAAATTCAGTAAAAGAAAAACAGACATGAAGTGTTTTGAGTCTTGAAAAAGATTTATATTGTTAATTTTTTATGTGTAGGAACTGAGCCCAAAGGAAAGACCTTACTACTGATGTTTGTATGAAGAATAAACCTGTTCTAAACTCCCAATCTGGAGTTTGGAGAGTAACGAACTTTACAAAGTCCCAAACCTCCCCATAGGTCACATGTTCTATGGAAATGCACTTGAATGGAGACAAGGGATTCTGCAGACAGGACTGATTTTGAGTACAGTTTGTCTCTTCTTGATGTCATGACAAAAACAGATTCAATGTCCAGGTTCAGCTTCCATTTTTTTGTCAGTAAATTGACCACAAAAGTAAAATTCAACTTCATAGGTTTGTCTTGATACAACATGTAAGATTTATATGTCAGTATTTCCTTGTCTTATGCAATGCAAACGCTAGTCCAATGAAGGCCATGAGCTGGAGCTCACCAGAGCACTTGTATGCTGCAGAAGCCTCTGTTGTTTTGTCATTTATTTATGCAGCAGACATTCTGACTGAGAATGCAGATATCACTATGTGTAAGTATTCACTGTTAATTCTTTAGTTTAAAAACATTTTTCCCTGTAAGAGACAAGCATCGTCATTGCTATTCTAATATGGTTAGTGGAAAGAGGAAGTGATGGGAAGCTGGGCAGTAGTTGATATATGACTCTGCTTCAAATATTTTACTTAGGCTTCAGAAGCAGGTGTGAACGATATCTTTAGAGTATTGCTTAATAAAAACAGATTTGTTTGGTCTGAAGAGAATATGCTGTCCTTATCATCAAGGGAAGAAGTTTGCCTGCAGGCAGCTTGCATTTTAATTGATTTCTTGATGAACACTGACTGTACTAATTAAGTATTATCCAAAATGCCCCATGGCATCTGATAAATGACAGAAAAGATATTAGCAGTTTAGTCAACACTTAGGAATTCTCCATCAGCAAACATTTATTGAATGTCCTCTGGATGAGAAAGTAATATGCTTGCATTTAGAACTTATGTTAGTAACACAAATTATGTTTTTGATAAAAATTTTTTGTTGAGTCTATTCTCTTTGATGACAGAAAATCCCGTATTTATGGGGCTTTATCTCTCTCTCTCTCTCTCTCTCTCTCTCTCTCTCTCTCACACACACACACACACACACACACACACACACACACACACACATACACACACACCCTCAAGAAAGTGCATTTCAGAAATATATATCTTTGAGGAAAGAGGAAAGAATATATGGAAGGGAGAATGATGAACACTTAGCATTTTTGTTTCCTGGAAAACATAGCTAATGCTTGTGACTTAAAGAACTCTATATGTCAGACATTGAGTGTCAAGTTCTTTGGAGTTGACATATCACTTAATTTATCAAAATGTACAGCTAAAATAGCAAGGCTCAATAGTTTTCACTTTCTTCTTTGCGTTCTAGCCCTTCTGATTCTTTCCAAGTTTGGCCTCCACTGTCTGTTTATGCTTGTCATTTCTCTTTCAAGTTTAGAGAACTATTTTGGATTTGCCATTAAAGCTTATGTTATACTAAGCATCCAAGGTCTGTCTTTTGAAATATGATAGATGACCTTTCCTGTGGACATTGGCTGTTTTTGCTAATGAGACTCCATTTGGTGCTTTTAGACTCATCACCGGCTGGCATATACTCAGGTGAACATGAGGTTGAGGATCAGGATCCATTTCACCTTTGACCATTTTTATTATTCCCTGTTTCTTTCACATGCCTCTGGTGGTAGCAGTCATTGCTCCATTAGTTCAAAAACAAGTAGGGGAAAACCAGTGAGAATTTCTGTAAATTTGAAGGAGAAGATATTTAGAGAAACATGAAATTTATTTTTCATAAATGCATGAAACATATTGTATGTGACCTAATTTCTAATATATCCCTTCCTGTACACAAATATAGATATAAGTGGGAGACAAATAATAAAACAATCAGTTGTTAAGTAGATAATCAACACCTTCTCTAAGTGTATTGTCATGTATATAGAATATATGTTTAATTGCACCCAAATCCTTGCCAAGTAGGAGTTTTCTCATAGAAACTACTCTGTATTGTATTGAGATTATTAATTGTCTATTTGCAAATTATTTTATGTAGTTGAAGAGTTTGACTTAAAAGAGATAAACATCTATAATATTGCATACAATATTGCTTGTTAAGTCCTTATAAAAAATAAAAAATTACTCAAATGAATATGCACTGTTCTGAACTAATTCATGAGAGAATATTGGATCTCTGTTCAGGTCCAGAACTCTCTGCCACCTGATCCAATCAGGATCACTAAGGCTCTGTCTGTTGGTATGGGTGGCTTCTTTCACTTTAATTTTTAGTCTTGATTTTAGTCATACATTTTCCCTCTAAAGTGAATCCCTGGGAAATTTGGAAATGATGAAATGCATTTTGGAATTACACAGACAATTCATATTTCCATAAGAATGGCCATGTTCATCTTCTTTGAACATATATAAGTACATTTTCCAGTGTCTTTTGCTTTCAAAGGCATCCTCAAGGAGATTGCTCTAGGTCACCAGTAAAATTTGCTTTTGGGATATTAATTTATATATATTTATTTTTATTTGACATCTGTGATATTTTACATGTGTATTTCTGTGCCATTCATGCATTCATCAAAGAAGGTGTCTAAGATGCTGGAACTGGAGTTGAGGAATGTTGCAAGCCACGATATGTGTTCTGGGAATTGAACAGTAAAATCAAGCACATCTCTTAACCTCTGAACCACCTACATTCATTTTTTTTTTGAGAAATAATATTTTATGTAAGTAGATAGATCCACTTCAAGTAGGGTCTTTTAAGGATTGAAGACACACACATTTAATACAGATGTTGAGCCTGGGTGATAGAATTAAAGTTGGGCCATTTCATTTTATTGATCATTACATATTATTAATTAGTTACATGTTTTCTGTATGATAATGTGTAGTTATATATTGTAATTTAATAAAATCAGCCTGGAATATCAGAGAACAGAGTCACCCACAGTTCCATCCAGAACTACACCTTTAATCCCATCCCTTGGTAGGACAAAGTGAAGACTCAGGCCTATAATTCCATCACACAGGAGAGAGATATCTTTCTTAATTTCTGGAAGTTCAAGGCCTAACAACCAAACAGTAGTAGCTCACACCTTTAATCCTAACTGTAGGATTATGATGGAGCCTCTGAGCCAGGAAGTGATACAGCTGGCTGGGGAAAATATGGCAGAGGAAGGCAGAAATTCATTCATTCTGCAGAAGTAACCAATCAGGCTGAGGACTTTTAAAGACAGCATTTATACTTTTGGCATGAGAATTTGGCTGGATGAGAATTGATTGTGGCCTGTTTTCTCTTTCTGATATTTCAGCTTTTTCCCAATATCTGGCTCCACATTTTCATTATATGCTAACTAGGGTTTGTGCAATAATAATGTCTCTGCTCAATTGATGTCTTAAAAATTAAACTCAATGATTGTTTGGTTTTTTTCTTTCATTTTATTTTTGATTGTTTGGGTCTAGAGATTAGGCACCTTTAGAAGGACACTGTAAACTTAGATTAACTACATTTCCCAGGGCACCTTAGAGTCCCTGTGTTTTCCTGACTGCCCCTACAGATTGCCTTTACCTCTTGAACATAATTACAGAAAGACAGCCCTGCTTCAGCATCAAGGTCTGTCTTTTTAGAGGAGGTTATAGTTAAGGGAGTGGATGTGGGGGAGTGATTCATATCTGAGTGAATGAAATTTGGGGTGGGGGCTTATTAAGATTGTTCTAGTGTTTGGAGACAAGAATTTATTTAATATACTCAGATGCACCTATCACACTCCCAGTATTTCTAATGCCTCAATTTTCCATTCTATACCTAAGCCAAAAAGGGCATCTTAGCATATCACATGTATTACACAGAGAGAAAAATGCTTTTTGAGTTTTTTCAAGACAGGATATTGAATAATTGTTCACATTGACCTTACTATGTATAAGCAATCCTCTTGAGCCAGTAACGAGTATCTTGAGTTGTAAGAGTTATCAGCCATACACAGACACACACACACACAGTATAAAAGAACTTTCAGCCTCAATTGAATTCTATGACTTTCTGTTTTGGAAAGGGAGTGCTCTTCTACAACCTTGGATCTCTTGGAATTTATTCTAAAGAACAGCCTGCCTAAAAAACAAAGAGATCTGTCTGCCTCTGCTTTCTGAGTCCTGACCCTCAATGCTTGACCTCTTAAATCATAAGTAAAAAAAATAACAAGATGTTTGTCAAGGGCAGGAAGAAAAGGTACTAAAAATATTTTTAAATGGATGGAATGTATGTAATTCACATGATGGACCTTATGTGTGTGTGTGTGTGTGTGTGTGTGTGTGTGTGTGTGTGTATAGATGCTGTGTGAGTTGTACACAGCAAGAAGAGATAGAAAAAGCATCAAGGAGACATCAAGACATTTTGTCCTCTGCACTAGTGTGTCTCTGCCTACTGGCATCTATGCAAGTCCCTCAGTTTGTTTCTTGTGATGACCAGTTGCTTTCTCTGGTATGAGGATTCTCTTGCTCATTAAGATCCATGCAGACTCTTGTTGGGGACCTGAATACCTTTGAATATGTGAACCACTTGCTCCAATTAAAAACTCCACCTGTCACATTTCCAGAAGTAGAATCTATATAAAGAAGTGTGATGATTCCTGCCACTGGGGGTCTCAGTTCCCCCGTGAAAGACAGCACCCATTCTGCAGGAATAAACACAGATGATAGCCTACACTGGAGAGGATGTAGAGCAAGGGGAACATTCCTGCATTGCTGGTGGGAACTTGTTCAGTCACTCTGAAATTCAGTATGGATGTTTCTCAGAAAACTGGGATTCAATCTCCCCAAGGATCCAGCAATGCCTCTATTGGGCATATACCCTAAAGACACACATTCACATCCCCAAAGCATTAGCTCAACTATGTTCATAGCAGCATTATTTGTAATAGCAAGAACCTGGAAACAACCTAGATGTCCCTCAACTGAAGAATGGATTGATAAACTGTGGTACATCTACACATTGGACATTCATTTTTAAGTAAAAAGAAGAGACTCTTAAGTAACTCAGTGTTGGCAGAACAAATAAAGATAGATTATAAGCACTACTCACTGATTCACCATCACAAGTTTTAGAAAAACATTTTTGAAAATGTTTTTGTAAAACTCATTTGGTACAAGAAGAGTCGGTTGTTTTTGTATTTGGAGTGCTTTGCTCTTTCATTAGTCACAACCTCACACATATAAAGTCATGAAAACTAGACAGGGAAACAATTTACATTTATAGTGAAAGACATACATGATAGTGATTCTTAAACCACACACACTCTTTCCTTGAGATACAGAACTCAGAGTGTGGCCCGAGTTGTCAATTGGTGTAAGAGGAGAGAAAATTCCATCTGAATCCATGGAAAAAAGTTCAAAGAGTTATTAAAATTTTTCCTAATCAGAACCATTTATTTTGTTCACTTTTTTTTTTTACAGGTATATGACCTTCTGAATCACAGATTTGGGTAAAATTTCTACGAATTAATTTTTCTTTTTATCCCCAGGAAGCACGGAGTACTGTCATTTTTTTCTGAAGTATATTCTACCATTTATTCATAAATTCTTTTCAAGTAAATTAGGAAAATTATGACTATATCCACTTACTAAACAGATATTTCTTACTTAATATCTGGTAGACACAATGTAATATGATGCAGACTGGTTATGGCCACTATGCTCATGTAACTGTGGTCTTGTAAGTATACTAAAAATTTTCAATGGGTTACATGAATATGTAACGCTAACAGAAAATTATAATAAATATGATGTATAGGATATTATGAGAGAGTATTTTAGGAAACTTATAAATGGTTTTGAAGGACTTGTATCCTACAGAAATCTTTTTAGAAAAAGAAGGAAGACAGCAATATAAGTCTGAGGCTGTGTGCATAAGGGACAGAAGATAAACTGATGGCTTGATGTTAGAGAGATCAACAAAAATGTAAACGCAGTAGAAGTACACATGCCAGTCGGGTGAGGAAAACAGATGCTAGAACAGGCTGTAAATCAATATTTAGGAATGCTTCTGAAGGATAGTGGCATCGTCCTATTTGTCATTGCTGTTGTCTAAGAATGGTTTTGACTATTTTCTGTTGTCAGATTTTCAAACCAATATTTTGGTTGCATATTTTATTTGCAAATAAATGTTATGGGATTAGAGTAGGAGGGGTTGTATGGACTGAATTATGTCCCCCTAAAATTTATAAACTGAATCCCCTACTTCCCAATGTGACAGTCTTTAAGGATAAGGACTAAAATGAATCTCATGGCCTAATTCTCTATGAGACACTAGCGTGTTCTCTTTCTGTCCTTCCTCCTCTTCCTCCATGCACAGAGAAGGAGCCACACATGAGAATGCTTCCATAAAGTCAGGATAAGCAGTCTCAGCAGAAAACAAATTTTATGTTCTACCCTTTGGAAATATAAGCAAATAAATTTCTGTTCTTTAAGCCCCTAAGCTTGTGATATTTTCTTTCATTAGCTTAAAAAAATGAAGATAGTTTGGAACAGTAGAAATGGGAGTCTGTAATAGAGGATCATAGATGCATTTATGACAATTAATCATGGTAGTATATAGAACAGTAGAAAAGGTAGACATAGGGAAAATGTACAAATATATTTTTTGATAAAATTAACAGCATTGGATTGACTACTGTGAGAGAAATAGTAGGATTAAACTTTCTGATTTACACAATGCTTGACAGCATAACTTAACATACTCCAGGAGTCAACCAGAGTAAACCAGGAGGTAAAGTCTGTAAGTTGTTTTTGTACATTTTGAAGGATCAGGTGGTCCCAGTGCTTAGTGGGGCGGCAATTAGACCACACTCAGTAGATATCATCATTGTGTAACTTTTTGGAGCCTTGAATCTATTGGCGTGAAATATGATTTTTTAATTCAATCTGTGGTTTTTGAAAATGTCCTATGCTGGACCTCTTTTCTGAATGAAGAATATCACAATGTTAATATCACATGAGATATATTTAGTATTTAATATTCTACAGGGTTTTTGGTCACTGATGGCAGATAAAGGATCTTTGTTGTTTTTCTTCCCTGTTACTTGATTTTATTTGTTAAATCAGCCTTTGGACTCATGATAGCCAATATATTACACCAAAGGGATGGAATAGAGAAAGATCTCAGAACCTTCTAGCCACATTCAGCTAATGTTGGGGCAAAGTGATTGGACAGAAGTCTTTACCTCCTTATACAAGTCGACAACTATTTCTTAGAGTTATACTAATATTAGAGTTAGATCTGATCTGGAAAACTTAGAAAACTTGTTCTCTTTGAGTTAGCCAACACAAAGGTTTAAAGGTCTTACCAGAAGAACTCATAGGAGATTAAAATTTAGAGAAATCAAATTACATAGATTTTGTTGTTCTTAGTATTTTGGGCACATATAACATTACACTGTATGTAACATTTTGTAAATCATTTTCATTCACACATATTCTGAAAATTTAGTTAACTATCTAAATTTGAATACACCAATTTTAGAATTATATAGTGTTCTGTACTATAAATGTCAATAATATATTTAGATATGCAGCTATACACATCTAGATTATAAATGAGAACCATGGGTGAGAAGAGTGGTAGGAAATATAGACAGGAATGAATCAAACATAACAACTAAGTGATACTTGCTGTTCCTTGACTAAAAAAAAATTACAAAAAAAACTCCTATCCCTCTCAAACTTACATGAACAATAACAATCTACTCCTTATGTTTATTTCTCAGAGATAAATGACCAGTTAAACAATTAAAAACCCTTTTGCCAAATTTGATTCTAATGTCAAATAGTCCATAATATTTTTTGATAAAATATATGACTTCTAACTTTTTTAATGCTTCTCGATTGGAGCAGAGTCACTAGTAGCCTTGTATTCCAACCATTTGTGCTACCTCATTAATGTACATAGTCTCCTCTTTTTTGCCCCAGCTGCATGGCTCAGAATCATTCCATAGATGGTTTTGGTATGGCTTTTGATTTGAACTAAATACCCATTCACTTCTGCCTGGTGGGTTACCAATGGGTTCTCCCACTTCATTTATGGTGTTGCACTTGTGAGAGAGAAGTTTTGAAAGTGATATGTTTGGAGGTTAGTGACTCAAATATTCCCCAAAGTATATCTAGCTGTTATTCATACCCACCAGTGCCCCTTGACACTATACTACCTTTGTTTCCATGACATACATAAGCAGAATAATAACTAGAGTGTTGAAGATGTTGATGCTTACCAATTGCTACAAGAAAGACAAAAAAGTTAAATAAGACACTGCTTTTTTAAATGAAATATTCATAGGAATGAGTTTCAACTGGTGTTGCAATAACATGTTAATAAGACTTTTAAAAATGTAATTAAAGCAACATATTTACTTCTAGGATAACTGAATTTGAATCTATTACTTCTACATTTAACATAAAAGGTTCCTTTGTGGTAACAAATGTAAGAGAAAAAGACACTTTCTTTTCTCCAGGAAAATTTTCTATTGTTGTAAAATTTCCACATGGAAAATTTTTAATTTTTCAGCATCTCCTCATGACAAAATGAAACAATTGGAATTGCATTTTATATGTGCCCATACCTTTCCAACATAATAGATTTAATATCAATTTAAAAAGCCTATTGAAGATTTAAGATTTAAATCTAATTATTTAAGATTCTTGACTACCTGAGTAAAGTTATTAGTTAAGAAAAATCAAATTCTTTAGGGTTTATCAACTCCCAATTAGAGATAAAATTAACAATCCAAGAACCTGCCAGAACCAGTAAACTATTGATTAAATGTAGAGGGCCATTAAAAAATAGTAATGTGAAAAATAGAAAGAATGTGTAGGAAGAGCAGGGCAGGGCTTCAAAAGAGAGGGTAAGGGTAGAAATGATCAAAATACATCATATTCATGTATGAAAATGCCAATAAATAAATAAATAAATAAATAAAAATATTTAAAAAGACAACCAGCATGCTATAATGTGATTAGTTAAAAACTTTTAATTAATTAATTTATTTTTCTTTGGAGTGTATGTAGGTATGTAGCCCAGGCTATCCTTAAATTTGAGACACTCCTGCCTCTGCCTCCAGAGTGTTGGAGTTATAAGGATTCATCTTCATGCCTGGTTTCACTTCTCTTTTTCATATGCCAGCCTCCTGAGCATGCATAGATGCAGAAACTGACAATCTTTTACCATGCTAGATGTCAGGACTCTGCCAGTGGCGCTCACTGTATCCTGCTGATCTGCTCATGTGAAATGTCAGGTAGTATGGCTGACTATAATTGTATTTTATGACACTAGTTATTTTATTTTAGTATTTAAAAGTTTTTTTAAATATATTCACCTCTGTTCCCTCTCTTTCCCTTCTTCCCAGTCATCCCTCAACTTCCTTTCCCCCCCCCCATCCATTCTGCAGAGAGGATGAGGACTCCCAGTGTGAGTCAATGCAGTCTGGTATATCCAGTGATGTAGGTCTTAGTCCCTCCCCGCAGTATCAAAGCTGAGCAAGGCGTTCCTGTGTAGGGAATGGGCTCCAAGCCAGTTCATGCACTAGAGTAAATTTTTGTTCTAGTGCCAGAGGCCTCACAAACTACCAACACCATTCAGCTCTCATGCACTTTCAGAAGGCCTAGTTCAGTCCCATGGAGGTTCCCCAGATGTCACATCAGGGTCAGTGAGCACTCAATTGCTCAGGTCAGCTGACTGTATGGGTTTCCTCATCATGATTTTGACCCCTTTGCTCCCTCTCTACGACTGGACTGGAAACTTGACCCAGTGCTTAACTGTGAATCTCTGCATCTGCTTCCATCCAGTTGTTGAAAGGTTCTATATTGACAATTAGAGTGGTCATCAATTTGATATAGGGGAATGTTAGTTCAGGCACCTCCTCCACTATTACTTAGATTATTAGTTGTGGTCGTCTTTGTGGATTTTTGGGTATTTCCCTAGCACCATGTTTCTTTCTAACCCCACAATGGCTTCCTCTATCAAGCATATCTCTTTTATTGTACTCCCTCTCTGTCTGTCCCCCAACTTAACCATCTCATTTTCTAATGTTCTCTCCCCACCTCCTCTTACCCTACCTGCCATGGTCCCAATATCTTCAGGAGATCTTACTTATTTCCCCTTCCTAGGGAGATCCATGGATGTCTCTCTTAGCTTCTTCCTTGTTACCTAGCTGCTCATTGGTTGTGGATTTATAGTTTTCTTTTTTGACCTGATAAGTTGGCCTTAACTAGGCTACTTACACCACAGGAAGAAGGGAGATTACCTATGTTTTTAGTTGCCTAAGAATGAAGTGTGAAACCAGTAGTCAGTTTTTGTTGAAATTATTAATGCCACAGATCACATGTGATCTGTTTTTACTATGCTGAACCTAAATGAAAGAGCTGGGAGCTATGGTTGAGCCTTGAGATAATTTCTCCTTCTCCTCTTCTCTTCTTCCTCCTCTTCTTCTTTGTCAAGGATTCCTTTTTAGTTTTCATGCTCATTGGTGTTTTGCCTACATGAATGCATGTGTGAGAGTGTTGGATCCCTTAGAAATGGAGTTACATGTAGCTGTCAACTGCTATGTGAATACTGGGAGTTAAAGCAGAGTCCCTAGAAGAACAGCCATTGTTCTTAACCTCCAAGCTATTCTCTAGCCCCTCTTCTAACTCATGATATGTTCTGAACTTAAATTTGGTATCTTTTAGTTGCTACATTTGAAAGACATATTATAGACAAATGGAAGATCATTAGTATCTCTCTATCATAAAGTTGATTGAACTGAATTCTGGGTAGTTTGGTCACACTATGTATTCATGGCTATTGCTGTTGCTATGATTCAGCAACTGCGGATAATTATCCCTATATGATTTCTTCCATAGTTTAGAAAATACTATGTAAATGTAGTTCTGGGGAGAATTGCCTTTAGATTTTAATTATAATTTTTCAACACATAGTTATGCAAATATAGTACCTCATACATGCCACTTAATGCTGGCGCTCATCAGCCTGGGGAGAATTTTATCTTCCCAAATGGACTGAAAGAATATTCAGAAGTTTGCATTTGTGGAAAATTCTGGGTTGGTGAAGCAACTCATTAGGATGCTTGCTCTTCTCTGAAAAAAATGAAGAAAAAGTAAACTTCTCCCTTCATGTTTAAGCAGGGTCATTAGAATTCTCTCACTCTTCCCTGAAGCCTTCCTTTAGATGAAGAAATCATCAGTCACATGCTTCAGGTGAGAAATATGTGTGGAGGAAATGCAGTAGCTTTTGCTCATTCCAATGATAGGAAACACCAATTTTCTGAGATAAACTATAAGTTCCAAGAAAATAGAATTTCCCAGTATGTCAATTCTGGACATTCTGTGAGTGTCCAGCAAGGAAGTCTGTGAATTGCTTCTGTCAGAATGACTGGCAGAAGCTCTTGCAAGTGTTGACAGCTTGTAATTCTTTCTACTGACTTTCAAACAAATTTTTGACATTATTATGCATTAACTTTCTGGTAACACAACAACAAAGCACATGATTGAGTGAAAAATTTCAAATAAGACCTTATAGTTAAAAATTAACCCTCAGGAAGGTTTATGTTTATTGTCCCTAATGGCCATTTGCTTGCATAAGTCCTTGTGCTGATTTTGACAAAGTTTTTAAATCTAAAGTGACCTCCTGGGATGCCCTCATACTTGCACTGGTTTGAACAAACACTGTGGAAGCAATTAATTCTGCTGGATAAATTGCTTGTGACTTATGCTTTCACTTCATGGCTGGCAAGCTTCTGAATCATGCTGTAAATCGTAGCATAGTGGATGGTTTCTGTGCTGTAGCTAGTTATGTTGCTCTATGTAGCAAAATTGCTTGTGTTCTATTAACATTAAGTTAATCTATCCGACTTTTGTAAACCATGGTCTCATATGGCAGGCAACCCATTTCTTATGTTATTTAATGCTCAATTCTGGAGTTTGATTAAAAACTTACTTTGTTTACTAAAATGGAGTTTGGCTTTGGTTTCAATTAACCTTCTGCTTTTCCTGTGATGTCTAAATTGGTAGCACTGTATCACATTGACAATAGAGTATAGTTTTATATTTTAATTTTTCACTGAAACTAACTATACTGGAGAAATGTTTGAGATTTTAACTTGAATTATATTGCTGGAATGATTAAATCATGCAAAAGGAAACAAATATTTTCAATTTATTCCATGCTTAAAGTTTATTCCTTATGACATTTTAGAAATGTAAATAAATAATTGCTTAATAAATTTAAAGTATATTTAAATCAGATATTTTCAAATTTGGATAAGCTTTACATGACTCTAAAGCTTTTAATTCTAACTATTCAGGAGTACTTAATAAATACCTTGCATTCAATATAATTAAGCAAGACCTATCACTTCAGGCTCTCATATTAGAAAGGTGAATAGGGTTTTCTAACTCTGAAAAACTTACTGTCTAGTAGGAAATGCAAGCAGGCAAGTACTTAGCATATCATGTGATTTCTGAAAGAATCATGCATCTGAACAGGGCTGTGCACTAAAAATGAAGCCACATTAGGGAGCAGTTCTCAGCAGAGTTTAAGAGTGAGATGGGACAAAGAAAATAAAACATTTCATTTAAAATTATCTTTATTTTATTTATTTATTTTTATTTTTTAATAATGAATGAAGTTTTAATGAGAAGTTGAAAGCCAATCCTTGGACACACAGAGAGACCCAATCAAGAAAATTATAAACTAACAAACAGCAATGAAGTACTTCTGTACATCACCATCAAATGCCAGCTTCTGAGACCTTCTCCGGTTGTCTCCATAATGAGCCTCTGAAAGTATTAGGTCAACAAAGTACAGCTTTGTGGCATGCTTACAAATTCCCCAGTGTCCCTTTGTTCTGCTCTACTCCATCTTAATTATTACTACTCATCATATCCATTATTCTAAATCAAACCCCCAAACCATGTATTTAAAGGAATTGTATGGTGACCATGCTCTATATGCCTTTCTTTCTGATCACTAATCATGAACAAAACTCTTCATGGACATTACATGTAGTTTAAAAGGATGATTCACAGCCTGATTTAAAAAAAATTAAATCTGACTCCTGCTAACAAGACTTTGTTTCCCTTTAGAGAGCCAACCACTGTGTTAGCACCAGTTGACCTCAGCTGCAGTGGCTATAAGCCCCCCAAACCTGACATATTACACAGACTTGAATGTGTAAGGAAGTGATGAGCAGGTGCCAGCTTATCAAATATATATGGCTGTTGCTATGGAGCTTAAACTCTGTGCTGCTATCTTGGCCTTTCAGAGCTCTATGTGGGGTACAAAGGAATATCTTTTTAGTTATTTTTTGAAAATCAATATCAAACTTTATATAAAAAAGCAAAACATTCAGGATTGCTAAAAAAAAAAAATCTTCAGAAGTACTAAGCAATGTTCACAAAGACTTCCACTCCATCTTTGACACAAACTCACATTTTTCCTAAAGCCTAAGCCAACTCATAGTGAAATTGGCTTATAGGATATATTATCACATGATCTACAGATAAAGATACTTTAACTTCTTCCTTTCAAACTTGTACTCCATTAATATTCAGTTTTCTTATTGCTTTCACTAAAATTTCAAGTACTACATTGAAAAGGTATGGAAAGAGCTGCCTTAGACTCCTTCCTGCTACAGAGCTGTCTGCCAAACAATGAAAAAAAGTTTTGTGCCTGATTATAGTGGAAATGCTTTGAGTTTCTCTCCATTTAAGTTGATGGTGGCTATGGAATTGCTGTAAATTGTCTTTATTATTTTTAGATATGTCCCTTGTAGACATAGTCTCTTCAGGACTTTTATCACAAAAAGTTGTGAGATTTATTGTTATATAATTACAACTTATTGTGTTCTTTAAAACATGTTTAGATTTATTCATTTAATTTCTGTGTATGAGTTTTTAAATGAATGGAATGAATGGATGTGTGCCACATGTATTGTTCCCAGTGTCCACAGAGGTCAGAAGAAAACATAGGATCCTCTAGAACTAGAGTTGTGGGTGACTGTGATCCTCCATGTGGTGCTGAGAACTGAACCTGGGTCCTTTGCAAGAGCATTTAATGCTCTTAGACAGTTGATTTTTCATTGTTAGTATCTATTGCTGCTCCATGTTTTTATTTTATAATTTTTTCTCAGAACATTGCTATTTTATTTACTTCAACTGTTTTGGTTTTATTTTCCTTGTGCTGGGTAGAAGCTGAGAAATTTAAGATATTATTTTTAGTTTGTTTGATTAATGTACTATCTTCTGACTCAGTTTAAATACATTATTACTTCTCTTTTGTATTTTTATTTGACCCATAAATTCTTAGAGCTGTGCTATTTGATTTTTAAGTATATGGGAAGTATTAGAATATATTTTTATCATGAGATCTCATTTATTTCCATTATAATCAAAGAACAAACTTTTCTTAAAATTTTGTCTCTTAAAATTACTGATACTTGTTGCTAGATAACAGCTCAGGGTTTCAAAACATTGACTGCTTTCCCAAAGGACCTGGCTCAATGTCAAATACCTACTTGGCATCTCAGAGCTCTATGAAACCCCAGTTTCAGGAGTTCTAATTCCAGCTTTTGCTCTTAGGATCCTGTATGAATATGAGACAAATGAATGTACACAAGTATATATACATACAAATTTAAATAAAAGAAAATTATTTAATACTTGCTCCAGAATCCCTCATTTATCATACTATTTATGCTTGAGGAGAATGTCTACTCTGTTATAGAGTAGAAGACTTCCAGAAATCTTAATATACAATGTGAATAAAAGTTACTACATTTTAATGATTTTTTTCTGTGCTTTTGAAGCACCAGAAGAATATTTAACTCTCTAAATGTAATTCTAGAGTTGTCTATTTTTCCTTGATGTTTTATAAATATATATTATTTATTTTGAATACTCATTATTCAAATAAATACAATAACTTAAAATTTTTAAGTTCATTCTGATAATTGACATATCTTATCATTATTAGATAATCTTATCTTAGGTAATGCTTTGAACAGATGTTGTAGGACACCAGTAAAGACATTTCTGCTTTCATTTGGTTAGTGCTAAATGGAAGCATTTTTTCTTCTTTACATGTTAAATTACATTGTTTTTATTTTTTCTTCCAAGACAAGTTTTCTCTGTACTCTGTGATTAGGTCTTGTTTTGTTACTAAAGTATGTAATATATCCATTTTATTAGCAAGCTTAGATGATTTGTGTTTGTGTAAAATCCATTCGCATCATTTTCTGTTTGTATTATTTTAGTACATTTACATTTAATGTGAAATTTAATCTCACCATTTTCTATGCCTGTGTTACTTTAGTTCATTTAACAGCAATGCCAGTTTTCTTTCCTCAGATCAAAACCTACAGAGAAACCTGGAGACATGAATGCAATCTTTGTTATTATTGGTTCTCATCTTTCTTTATCCGATTTGTTAAGGTGTTGTTAGTTCAGTCTTGGATTGCATTTAGATTCTCATTGTTTTCACCTTGTTCTGATCCATCATTTTCTGCTTAGATTACTGCAAAATCCACTTACCTTCACTCTCCACTTTTCTGTTTTTCCTTCTTGCACGTTCTCAAGACAGTAACTGGAATGCCTGGAAAATGTAAATAAAATTGTCACTGCCCAAAGCCTTGCAATAGATTTCTGTTTCAATCAGAATAAAATATAACAACCTTTAGTGTCACCCATGTCCGAAATATTCTTTGCTCATGTCACCTGCTCTCTGTCCTCATTGTGTGTGAAGACCCCTCACTGTCTCGCAGCTTGTCTTGTCTTAGGGCTATATCCTATCATAAACAGGTTAATTCTTTTCTCTCTAGGTAAAACCTTGCAGCTGGCATTTCCTTCACTCCCAATAGATAGAAACCAGCTCCAAATCCTTGATAATATATGACTTTCTCAATGAAGCTCATCATCATATTTGTATAAAAATTTAAGCTTATCAATATATGATTCTCTTCTTTATTTAATTTCCCTTGTTACCATGTTTTCCTAGCCTCTTTTTATTCACCAGACTTCGCTCTCCACAAGGTAGAGATCTTTTCAATTATTTTGGTTATTGGCATACTCTAAGACTCTGCAGGATTATCAATAAACAGTTGAGAATTTTTAGATTAGTTTAATACAAATGCTCCTACTTTGAACTGGGCATTTTGTTGGAATATCAAAATAACCATGTGAAAGGATTGGTTTGACATCCATCCACTGCCAGCATTGCTGAATTGCTTTGCCTATTGTCTTAATTCCAGTACTGGGTATGGAAACTTGAAACAGAGATTGTGTTTTTAGCAAAAGTAGCAAGGGAGCATCCTTTTTTAAATGGTCATTTTATAAAGACAGTTGCATGTATTAGAATCATAAGTAGTTTCTGGAAGAGGGAAATAATGAGAAGATATTGTCAACAGAAGACTGCTGATGAAACTGTACATAGTTTCCTTCTAATGCCATTGCACAAACTGAATATCTATCACTATGTCCTGGGCATATTTGCATGTCCTGTTCTTTTATCAAACATGCCTTTTATGATTCCTAACCACCTCTCAAACTAGACTGTCAAAACCTAACATCTACATTCAATTTGCTAATAAGATTGGTTTTAATTTCTTACAAGTTTCTGTACTATTTAGCAAAAGGCATCTATTTGATTAGGCATCTTTTATTACTTCTGCCCTTTGATATCTGTTTTTATCATTGTACACACTCTCTAAGTAGTATGTTTCTTGACACTATTTAGTACACTGGCCAATAAATTACTTTTAGATGATTTAACAAGACTGTAAGACAGTTGGGTGCAGGTCAGTATGTGTGTGCATGTGTGTGTATGCATGTGTGTGTGTGTATGTGTGTGTGTGTGTGTGTGTGTGAGGGAGAGAGAGAGAGAGAGAGAGAGAGAGAGAGAGAGAGAGAGAGAGCGTTAACCAACTATGCATGTTATGTATGTGCCATAAAGGAGAAAGAACAGTCAATAACATCACTAAGTTTCTTAAAATTTCTAATTTCTAGCAACACTTGGTGAAGTGTTAGACAAGAAAATATTATCTCTATTTTTTGGTTTAATAGATCATATATATGAAATATTTTTATGAGATTTCTAATTTATAAAGGAAAAATTGTTGCTTGCTATACTTGAGATACAGAGTGAACTAAGTATTGAATAAATACTTTTGGAGAGTTTGGATGACACTTAGTTGAGCATAGTATCAAGTGTTAAGTGACAATGCAGCAACAATATGTATATGGAGAAATTGTATGGCTTCTATGTTCTCTGTATGTGTGCTCATATGAGTGCTGTATGTGAAGGCCGGAAGTGGATACTGGGTATCTTCTTTAATTACTTCATGTCTTATATTCCTAGACAGGATCTCTTACTGAACATGGAATTCATTCAATGGTTCATCTAGCAGTCTTTAGAGATTTTCCTCTTTCTGCCCACCCCCCCCCGCATGGATTACTTACAGGTATGTGTTGTCATGTTCTCTTTTCTCATGTCTTATAAGGAT
The DNA here is from genome assembly GCA_004025045.1 of Sigmodon hispidus. Classification (NCBI taxonomy): domain Eukaryota; kingdom Metazoa; phylum Chordata; class Mammalia; order Rodentia; family Cricetidae; genus Sigmodon; species Sigmodon hispidus. The sequence continues at coordinate 22,862 of PVIH01013096.1, forward strand.
GGAATGAAGTCCTACAACTCTTGACTTTTCATTGTAAGTACTTTGCCAGCTGAGCCCTGTCTTCAGCATCCTGCAAAGCTTTTATATAATGGAGTTACAAAACAGCCTTGTGGTAGCTATGGCACTGACATTCACCAAGACTAGTTAGAGGTACATCCAAAACAACTGACTGACTGAGGCTATGTCTAGAGAAAATCAGACATACCAAAATCAGTTCAACTTGGGGTTTTCTAGTTTCAGATATAGATGGTCCATCTTAGGGTAATAATATGAAATTAAATAAATGGACATTCTTTCCCCCCTTTCCTTAAGGATTATCTGTCCTGTTGTGAGATAGAGAAAAGGTAGTCTTAAAGTCACAAAGTTTTGAGTTTTGTCAAAAACTCAACTCAGAGTTGAGTCAGGTGGTCTGCAAATAGACATGAAATTATGAAAGAACATTGCCCATATTCAATAAAAGGTTAAGCTCATTCAATTGTATCTGTTTTATTTGTTGTGATAGTTATGTTGAACTTATCAGTAAAAGAAGAATCAGAATGGAAATAGGTTTTTCATAAGCCTCTATTGGTTTAAGCAAAATGTGTACTGGAATTAGTATGGGTCCAATCTCTGGAATTATGAGCAAAATGTGTGCTGGCTCATGTTCTGAAGACATATATCTTGAATTAAGGTATTTAAAGATACCAAGTATCATCTTGGGTATAATTTTAATTACATGAAGATAGGAATAAAATTTTCTTACTACTGTTAGGGATTAAAAGAATACAAATAGGAAATCTCTTTGAATGGACTTTTTATATGAGGATGATTCTTATTCTCTTCCATTTCTGTGTTTCTCTTCTCATATTCATTGCTATGAGAAAACCTGTTCATATAGTCAGATTTGATAGGTGGGAGACAGATGCATTAAAATCAGATAGTTATTTTTTGTTGTTGTCTTAGAATAGCTGTGCAGAATGATGGGCTGTGGCCAGCACTTGCTGTCTCTAGCCTTTTACATTCCTTTCAATTTTCACAACCTCTTTGACTATAGGAGATGTGATAATTGAGTCAGGGATCATTTTCAAACCTGGCTAACTTTTTAAACTCCGGTTCTTCATGTAGTCTATACATCCATATCCACCCTTAATAAAAGAATTTTAATCCTGTCTATTTGCTGAAGGAAAAGCTGGAAAAATTAATTTTTCCTCATAGAAATATGCCATTTTATAGAGAGCTTTGTAGAGATGCACAAACCACAGGCATATGTCAGTCATTTTTCCATAAATGTAGAAAAAAAGAGAAGAATTTCCTAAAGCTGATAACAGAGGAATCTGTCACCATTCTGGACATGTGTGATGCAGGCTGATCACAGAGAAAAGGGATCCCATTATTTTTATAGTCTGAGAAATCCAAAGAAAACTGAAGCAATACTGTTGTTTCTGCTCTTTGCCTAAGGCATGCCTGAGGCTTGCAGCCTTTGGGCCATGAAGATCAGTTTCACATGTGAGGCTGTCTATTAAGGTATCAAGATTAATATTTTAGGTTGGATATTAGGGACTAAGCTACTTTCTATCGGTCAACTTTTACAATTGGATTATGGAACAAGTTATAGGCCTTTATACTATTTTAGAAAGCACACTGGAGAGTGTAGCATAGTCCTGTATTCCAATCCTGGGCTGAATCTGAGACATGCCACTTGTTGGCTATTTGACTTAGTTCTTTTTCATTTTTGTCTTTTTTAGTTCTTTCATGTCAGTGTTTTTTTACAGGTTCACCTTGAGGATCGGATATAAGTTAATGCATTTTGACTGCTAAGAGTGAGTCCTTACAAAGAGGAGATAACAATTTTCAGTTATTATTGCCATTGCTAATACATTGAAAAAACTTACACTAATTCTTATTTGTTACCATTTGTATGTGTTACTCTCTTGGATATTCCTTGGAAGCATGTGTGTAGGACAAGAATCAGAAATTTATTGGGTTTTGAAAGTAGTGCTTACCTGAGCTAATCTCCTTCTAATTCTGTTCATAAAGAAATCACAGTACATATTTCAACTAGCAAACTGAAGGCTATTTACATCATCTAGAACGTTCAGCAAAATATTTTGCTTATGGTTGATGTACAATAACTACTGGCATGAATGAGCAGCGAATCCTAGAACTCCCTCATTTATAGAGAAATGACAAAGTCACAAGCATGGAGATTAGCCAAAGGCCACACAGCTAGGTTTCTGAAGACTGATATTAGAAGCCACCTGCTCCATGGTCTCTCACTCCATTACTTTTAAAATTGTTTCTGCTGCTCCTTGAATTGTTTTTGTATTACTTTAAAACTACAATTCTTCTCCAGAGAGCAGGGGAAAAATTCTCCTCCTTGCAAATCTGCTGGAGCTGGGAAATCAAAAGACAGCTTTGTGACTCTGAGCATTGCGTGTAATCAAATTCTACATCAGATGCCAGAAATCAGACACAAGAATTGGCTCTTCTGAATAAAGTGTCCATTGAAACAGCAGTGCCACTTCCCCATATATGGCTGCTCTTATGCACGCAAGCCAATTTTATTGACTTAATCTTGATTTCTAAGATGTTTGAGGGCTGTAAGGAATCATGGGAAGGCCTGATCAGCACTCAGAGGAGGTATATTTTGATTACACCATTATCAACTGGATTCTGTGGCAGAATTTTTTTCTCAGACATATACCTGAACATTTTACTCAATTTTTATAGGAAGATCTTTAAAATGTCATAGAAAAAAAATAACATAACCATATTAAAAATTCTGGCATGGTTTTCGTAAGGCCTTAATGGACTCCTTGGAGCACCACTGTGTTAATTATATTTTAATAGGATTAAATTTAAAATTAGAAATGCCTTTTATACTTAATGCTGCAATATAAGCTCCTTGAGAGTTTGGGCCATTATTTGATCACTTGAACAATGATTTCTGGCTAAGTCTGTGTACAACTAGATTGAAAATTTTTTCAAGGTGAGTGAGTAAATAAATGCAACATTGTGTGATGGATTTTGAAATAGAGGCAAGGGTAAGGGTGCTGGGGATACACAAAAATTCCAAGGATAGATCTCGAGTAATAGCACTGGTTAGAAATATGCCTGAATGATATCTCCTCTGCTTTCTTCTGGGATGGTGATCTCCAGTACTTTGAAGATAATTCTGTACATTTAAATACTAAAATGACTCCAAGAAGTGCATAACCTGAGATAATGATGTTCTTAAAAGGTATCTAGGAAGATACTCCCAAGACTAGAAGGGAAGAAAGTCTGAACCATGACTCATATTTCCTTATATGGATGTGGACTCAAGCTAGTGCAGGCCTCCAAGTGTGAGATCAAGGCTTAGCTAATGCATCAATGTATTATTTTTTGAATAAAAGAAATGGTCTGTTCTGAAGCCAAATATGAATTACTATGGCCTAGGAATACAGACTTAGTTCTCTTTGAAAACAATGCTCCAGTGATGTAGTTTCATGAACTTTTTATCGAAAAAATAAAGTCATAAAAAACACAGTTTAAAATGTATTGATGGAAGGTTCAGGTAGTAGGTCCTAGTAAATGGCAAACTCTGCTATGGGTCTGGATATTGGCAACATTCTTAGCCCTCTCTTTGTCCAGAAAAAAAGGGGTCTATTTATACATTCCAAATAATTCAATAGTCACAGTGTTAGGTTAGGTATAGAGGAAGAAAATACATGTTTCATACATGATATAAAGATAAGCCAAGAAAATCTGGCTGTGAATTTTGTAACCTTCCAACCTTTATATACCACTGAAATCCACACTGTAATCAGTTTCTTTTAGTCAATTCTTACTGACAATTTTCCCTTTTAATCCAGGCTATCCTTAAAATTCTCCATCTTCCTACTTTAGCTTCTTGGTGCTAGTATCAGAGACGATGGCTAACATGCCCAGGAAATTTGCTTAGATATTTAATCAGTGCTGATGTGAGAATATCTAATGAGCATATAAATAGCTCATTTTCTTTCATTAGAGAAACACAAATCTAAATCACTTTATATTGTTGAGAATGACTGCCATCAAAATGACAAGTATGAAGTATTTTTAAGGATATGGAAACACCAGAACCCTTGTACATTGCTGGGAGGAATATCAAATGATACAGACAGCTTGAAAAATATTCTGACAACCTCTAACAGGGTTAAACATAAATTTAGAATATGGTTGTCCTCCTGGAAATTACTAAGGATCAGTGAAACTGTCTCTGCAAATGCATGTTGAATGTTTTAGCATTATTTCCAGTGGCCTCAAATGGAAAATTACTATGTAGCTACAAATCTGTGAATGTGTAAAAGAACACAAACCACCTCCATACAAAATGCTACTAGTACTATTGAGACACACCTCACAGTCCTCATCTTAAAAGAAATAAAAGATGGTTAATCCAGGAGCCATTTTGAGGGTCTATGGCTTGGGAACATAGATTAAGAGCACCATAAATTCCATGTTTCAACAAAGAAGCAGTTTGAACTGAACTTTTTAAATCAAAATATTTTGCTTCAGTTTGCTTATATGATAGAAGACATTTACGGTTTTTCATATGTTGAACCATCCCTGCATTTCTAGAATGACATCTACTTGATCATGGTGGATATTTTTAATATGTTGTTGTATACGGTTTGCCAGGATTTTGTTGATAATTTTAGCATCAATATTCACGAGGGCAATTAGTCTGTAATTCTCCTTCTTTGTTGCATCTATGAGTGGCTAAAATTTGCAGGCAAATGGATGAATTTGGAGAATATCCTCCTGAGCGAGGTATCACAAACCTGAAAAAATAAGCAGGAGATGTATTCACTCATTAGTGGACTTTAAACAAAAAGCTAAGCATGTCCAAGCTGCAAACCACAACCACTGAAAGATTGGAGTTCTCTCATACTGAACCATCAGCTTGGGATCTGAAACATTTTGGACTGGCACCTTGGAGTCCATTCCTTCCAGAGGAACACCTGATCCAGTCTTGATGTTGGGGTGAGGAAAGCAGATCTGCCTGGAGTGGATGCTGAACTAAGTCACCTTGGGACCTTGGGACCTCTTGTCCTTGCTGGGGAGGAGATAAAGTGATGGAGAGAAGAGAGTGACTGGGAGGGGCAGGAGTGGGAAGGAAGTCTGAACAAGGGGATACATGGATAAAAAATAAGACTTTATTCATAATAAAAAAGGAAAAAAAATTTGTTGATGATTCATTTATGTATATTTGGATCTTGCCTGCCTGCATATGTTTGTTCAACCATGTGCATGTCTGATGCCCACCAGGATAAGAAGACAGTCTTAGAACCATTGGAACTGGAGTTATGCATGATCGTGAGTCACCATATTGATGTTGGGCACTGAACCAGAATCCTTTGTAAAAGCAATAAGTATGCTTTACTGTGGAGACACCTTCTGTCACCCCTTCTCTCTTTGAAGGAAATTTTGATGAAAATTTAAAAGTTAGTTAAAAGCCCATGCCTTATGGGATAAACTTGTGATGAGCCAGATAAAAGAAGAAAACTAGCATGGATTGGATTCTTTAATGTTTATAAGGCAGATTTTAGGGATGTGTATGTGATGGAGACTGGGAACAAAAGACAGATGTAGGGATTTCTGTGAGAGCTGAAATTCAGGACAAGGACATATTACATACACCAGTATCCTGTGGAGAGTTAATTGACCTGTTATGAGAATCATATTTTACTTCTGTTTCTCTGTCGCAGTGTTTCCTTCTTACGAAGTGATTATGAGGCATAAATGTGTGTCATATGCACTGAAAACACAATTATTTCCTGTGAGTAACAGATCTTCTCTTGAGTACATGAAACAATGTTGCCATCTGGGGGGGACACTATTCTAAGAGTTTGTGGATGGAATGCAGCTGGACACATTGATCCCCAAGGCTCCATGAAGGGCAGCTGGTCTTCTCTTTGGCTTCTTCTTAACAGATAATGAAAGGCTCATCCCCTCTTTCTCATCCTCCCTAACCTCATGCTTCATTCCAGGAATCAAGAAAGAAAAACTCCAATTTTACAGCATTTGCGGTCTCTCATACTACATTTCCCAGTTTGCTTTCCTTTATCTTTTTTCATATGTAATTTTAAAGGGAAATAAATTGATGAACTAGATTCTCAATGGGGAGGAAAATAACAAGGAAAAAATCAAGTAGATGCACACTGAGAAGCGAGAGGAACCTGATTATCTCTGAATTGCAGCCTGAACTGGTGCAGACAAATGCCAGGACAAATGTGCCGGGCTTTTCAGAGCCCTGGAGTGCTGCCGGCTACTACCGCCTAAATATTTAATAGGCCTTTGTACAGAAACACCGTGTGAGCACAAGAGATGTTAATTGCTCATAACATTTTAATTTTTCTTGTGTAATTTAGGAGGCTGCTAGTAATAAAATAAAGAATGCTGTTTGGTCAGGTTGAAAAATTAATGTTCTAGCTCTTAAACTTTTTTGAGATAATTTTTCCATGCAGTCTTTTGCCATAAATACTTTGTGTTGCTCCAAAGGGATCAAAGTCCTGATCAGAACCTCAAAGAGACCTGGGAAGAATCCAAAATGCTGTGAACTTCACACGATTCTTCTGGAACTGCTGCCTTGAACACTGAGTGTAAGATCTGGGGAAGAGGTATCTTTGACCTGTTAGCTTTTGGAAGCTCTGTTTGGCTGTGGAATGTTGTGCTGATGATCCATATCCTGAAGACTTATGACTTTTCTTGCACTGTCACCATCATTAAATGGTTTGGTGTGATTTTTTTAACATATTATTTAAAAGTTAGATCTGGTGTATGAATAATTTTATAAAACATCTGTACGGAAGCACAAAATCGAACAGTTTCTAGTTACCTCAAGAGGGCTACAATATAAAGAATAATAACATTTGATGGTAAAGTCTAAAGCTGTCAGTGGGAATTCTCCCATGAAGTATCTTTCCCAGCTGTTCATATTCTGTATTGTTTTAATACAATGTGCTATTCCTTTTGCTATTATGCCACAGATTTCTTCTTCATTAAAATAACAATTTGTTAGGTCCGTTTAAAAACTATGTCCTCTGAGAAGTACATGGCTTCATCAGTCATTAATATAATCTGTTTCTTCAAGCCTGGTGGCTCTTCTCCATGGAGCTGCAATTATTTGTAGACATATTTATCTTTCTTACCACCTTGCAAACCTACTGAAGAGAGTTCATCCCTTCTAGGGATTTCTTACTCTTTGTTGTGGGGTGCAGCTGAAGACATGCGCAAAGACACCATCAGCACTGTAGAAAGAATGCTTTGTATAAATTACCAGAAGTTTCTCCAAGTTCTCAGATGGCAGCAGATGCTTCATGTTGAATAGGCTTCTCTCTGTTTCCACAAATCACCACAGTGTCAGCTGTCCTATTGTTAACGCTTTAAAAATAATTAACAATTTCTGGTATTAAATTTAAATGTGCTTTTGAGAAGAGAATAAAAAAGCATTCTGTAAAAACTAAAAATGAGATAAGAAATAATTATGGGACATAATTTATTTTCTAAAGTGCGTTTGCTTTGATGAAATAAAACATCTCAGGAGTTTCCATAGACAGAAAATGTGTGCTTATGGAAGGCAACAAGGTGCTTAAATTTCTAAAACCTTTCAAAGATATATAAGTTCATTTCTTCCCAATATTGACCCGAAGCAATAGCATCACTTGTTTGCTCCTGTGTATTAAATTCAATTCTTCATTTTATATCTCATTTTGTCTGCTTGAATTTTATGGTGCACAGTCCAGTCTTCAAGAGAATGTGAGTTCAGCCTTCTCATTCTTTCCAATGCCATCAAACCTTGAGGCTGTTTTCGAACAGAATCATTCAGCAAATTGAATAGATCACAGAGCAAGTAAGTTGTAATGAAAGGGAAAATGCTAAGGTCTTTTACTTCTCTCATGGCAGTCTATTCTAGGTGGATTAAACTGTTCTGTCCCTACATCACATATTTCATGATGGTCTGGAAACGAGCATGCCCACCCCCTCACAAAGAAATAAACATAGATGTAAAATCCAAGTCATAATAACATGGTATCTGGGATGAAGAAGGACCTTACTAGAAGTCATAGCCGTCCATCCTCTTTACAAGACTCACAGGGAAATCATCAAAGGGGAGTGCAAAGGTCTAGGTTGAAGGAAATCTGATCATTATTCATCTTAGTAAAAAAGGGGACCATCTTATTCATCTATGAAGACTGGTAAATAAATCAAAGAACATCTACATGTTAAAATAATTCAGATTGCAGTTTCCTATTATGCACATTCAATGACGGTAAGAACAAACTGGCATAAAATATGAAATTATTTTAAACAAAGGTAACAAACCTACATATTATAATAAAGGGAAGTGAGAAAATCATGACATTTTTTGAGTCTAGTGCATTTGAATTTCATATGCAACAGGAAATTGATAGTAATATAGTTGAATGTAAAGACTCCGTGGTATGAATACAGCAAGGAAAGTGACTTTATTATGTTCATCAGTGGGCCAATGGTTTATAAGAATACTGAAAAAGAGTCATCCACTCTCTTCTTAGCATATCATGTCACTTTTTCCACATCTTTCCTCAGGAAAAAATACTAATTTAGATTCACAACCCCCAGCATTCTTCACCAAATATATCTCACCATTTTTCTCTTTCTTCCCAAAAGTTTTATTAGAAATAGATTCCTTGTTCATGCAATATACCCTGACTGCAGCTTCCCCTTCCCCTACTCCTCATCGATCCCCCCTTCCAGTCCAGATTCACTCCCTGTCTCCCAATTAGAAAGAACAGGCTTATACGAAGTAACAATAAAACACAACAAAATAAAAAAGATGAAAGAAACGCTATCACATTTCTTTCAACATGAGGAAAAACAGCCTCAAGATAAGGCACAAGAAATAGAGATCCACTTCTTGACTCGGGAGTCACATAAAAATGCTAAACTAAAAGCTATAATTTATATACAGAGGACCCGGTGCAGAACTGAGTTGACCCTGCACTTACTACTTCAGTCTTTGTGAGTTCCTATAAGCCTTACTTAGTTGATCCAGAAAGTCTTGTTCTGCTGGTGTTCTCCATTCTCTCTGGCTCTTATACTCTTCCCATCTCCTATTCTGTGGGGGGTCCTGAGCTCTGAGGGGGTGAGGGGATCAATAGAGACTGTGTTCTGAGATCTGTCTCTCTCTCTTTCTGTCTTTGTATTGCTTCATTGTGAGTCTCTGTTTTTGTTCTCGTTTGCTGGAGGAGGAAGCTTTGCTGATAAATAAAACATCAATTGATGAGTATAGCAGAATAGCATTAGGACTCATTTTATTTTATTGTTACTTTCTCTTTTGACCAGTAGTATTTGGTTTTAGCCTAGGTCTCTGAGCTACCTACTCTCTGTTTCTTGATCACCTCAGCAGTATCAGGTATGGGTTCTGACTGTGGGTTTCTATTGCTGTGAAGAGACACCATGACTATTTAATTGGGGTTAGCTTACAGTTTCAGAGGTTTAGTTCATGATCATTATGATGACCATGGCAGCATGTATAAAGACATGGTGCAGAAGAAGGAGCTGAGAGTGCTACATCTTGATCCACAAGCTACAGGAAGTAACCTATGTCACTGGGCATAACTTGAGCATAGGAGACCATAAAGCCTGATCCCACAGTGACACACTTATTCCAAAAAGGCCACACCTACTCCAACAAGTAGTGCCTTGTAGTGCCACTCCCTAAGGGGGCATTTTCTTTCAAACTTCTTCAGGTTCTATCCTGTAGAGCAAGCCTTAAGTCAGATGAACATTGGTTGACTAACAAGCTTTGTGCCATCAGCTCTATAGCATATTTTTTCTGGTAGGACAGATTGTATATTAAAGGTTTTGTGGCTGGGTTGCTGTTTACATTTCTCTTTTAGTAGCCTATGGAGTACCTTCCTAGTACTAGTACTAGTATATATGGGATGAAGGTTTTATGTAGAAAACAGTTAAGCTTTCTGTGTTTAATGCATATGTGCTGTCTTCAGTAATGGTGTCTTGCCATCAATTTGGGGAGAGTAAACTATTCTCTTGTCAACATCCTGGATTGTTTGGGGACTTCCATAGGATCCCTTGGTCCAAGAACTCAATTGGATGGAATCCAGTCCTTGTACTAGAGGCTTTATTTGGTGACAAGAGATGACTATTTGGGACTTCATCTTTCTCATTTTTGGAAGACGTGTTTAAAGAATATTTCCTTATCATCCTGCATCTTATATTGCTACCAAAGGGAAGGGGTTCTGAAAGGTATAACTCCACAGAGGACTCATCATCAGTTTTTCCTGCAGAAAGTTGCTTTTTAGGGCAGAGTTAGTATTTTTTTTTTTTTTTTTACTCTGAACAGATTTATTAACCACAAAAGAGTTCTATATACAAAGTGACCAAAGTGACCTGAACTTTGGTGACCAGTGCCTACCCAGGATGCTGGAGTTTGAAGCAGGAAGACCCTAAATGGTCACCCTGGGCTACACAGTTCTAGGCAACAATGGGCTGCAATACTGGACTGCAGTGCCTGTCTCCAAAGAGCAAAATGACAAAAGCTCAAACAAACAGCTACAATCCTTTCTAACTAGTATCTAGTATGGTTGTCACATAACTAAGAAAGCCAGCAATGGACATGAGGTGAATGGCCTAACTCCTGGAACTTAGTAGTTTACAAGTTAACTGACACAGTAGGATTGAATCCCTATGGCAGGCTGCTGGAGACGGACAAGAGATGTCAAGAGGCCATTTTGTGCACTGCCACTGTGATGCCATCGTGTTTCTGGATCATAATGTTCCCATTATCTGATTCTAAACAGACCACAGGAATATCAGTGGGGTCAGGGGTTAGTTTAGCTGCTTGCTGGGCTAGAACAGATATCACTCCAGCATGCTCATCTGACAGGGTACCACGACAGCCCAGATTAAGTCCTTGTGAATCTGTGCACAGGACTCCAACAATGGATAGATTCTTCATTGTGTCCTCCAAATGCTGCTCCAAAGTGGCCTCCATCCCACCCGCTACCCGCCCTAGTCCTAAAGCCCGCTGCAAAACACTTCCTGCTTTACCGAAAGCCCCAGAGTTAGTATTTTAAATAGGTTGTTTAAAGTAATGCTTCCCTACATAAAATCCTAGAAAATACAAACAGATCTCATTTGATTATCATGGGGTATGTACATTAGAAGTGTGTGAAAGTAGAGAAACTTCATCAAAACAAAAATCAGAACAAGATTTGGGTGGTCCTGGTGCATGTGGGGCTGTGAATGTGGTGTATCTAACATGTATACCTTGGCAGAGATTTCTCTAGGGAATTCAGATTCCTAGCAGGAACTGTCCTGTATTACTTGGGTTTACAATAATGAGAGCAAACGAATCTCAAATCAATCTTAAAAAGAAGAGGTGGGGATGGATGAGGGGGAAACATTCAGCTTCTGTTAGAAAGACTAAGCAAGGTGCTCAGAGCCTCTGAAGAGGGTATAATTGCTGAACCTTCTTCACTGGTAGTGCATTTGTCTGTTACCATAGAGACAGAATAGTAGTTCTTATCTTATTACTTCCCTAAACTCCTAACTGAAGATAGGCAGAAAGGGAATAAACAAATATATTTTTATTGGGATTATGACCTAAGAAATAAATATTTGCTCATTTTGGAGACATGTGTATCCAAGTGGACAATATAATTTAATCAATGTTTCTAGTTTCTAGCACAACACCCCCAGCTGAAAAACTTCAAATTTCTTTTAACATCTCCATTGAACATAACTTTATTTTTAATATTGTATTGTTAAATACTTTTTGTATCTTGCATTTTGGAATTGATATGCTCTATTCAGTTTGTTCAAATGGTTCTAAAATTTGATAATGTGTTTGCTCCCTGAGTTTTCTATCAATCAACTAAAAAAAGTCTGTTTTTTTAATCCCTTGCTAAAAATTTAGCAGTGTGAGAACAGTGATATGGCTTAGTGGGTGAAGGATCTCCCTGTGCAAGTCTGGAAACCCAAGTTTGATTCCTTGAACCTATATGGAAGGCTATAACCAACTCCAGAAACTTTTCCTCTGATGTCCACAGATACCAAGCACATACACATACACATACACATACACACACACCATCACCACCACCAGATGATAATGATGATGATAATAATAATAATAGCAGCTGCAGGAGAAGTAGTTTGCTCAGTAAAAATGTGAGAAGAATCAACGTTTGGTGAGCTTTACATTTTTTTGTTTACCTTCACTCTTCAATGTGGTCTTTTGAAGACACAAACAAAACTGAAACCCTGTAACTAGTTTTACTAAGTGTTTAGTGTATGTGTGTGCTGTTATAATAAAATTTCAGGTTTGGTAGTTTATATTCTCAAATGGCAAGCCAGAAGCAACAGAAATTAATTTCTTATAAGTTTTCAGATTTGGGATGAGCAAGTAGAAGGTGCCAGTGCTGGTGCCAGTGCTGATGCCAGTCTACGTTACTTTTCATGTCCCAGGCACATTGATGTTCTGTTGTCACATAGCAAATGGCAGGTGGGCAAGAGAGCATTGCTTTCATCCCTGAGGCCTTTCATAGAAGTGCCAACTCCACAAGCCATAGCTCCTTTACTATTTCACTGGAAATTAAAATTTAGCCTGAGGTTTGAAGGGCATTCTATGATTCAAATCACAGGATTCCATGCTTATACCCCCAAATTTCAAGTCCTTACATGCAAAATGCATTCATTTCATGCCAAAAGGATACAAAACTTTTAACTAATTCCAGACACCAAGTCTTTTCCAAACTTGGACTGCATCAGATTTGAGTAAGATTTGATATATGAACGACTCATCCTGAGGCCAATTATGAGACTGAAAATATATGTTAGTGTTTTCAAAATACTACAGTGGGACAAGCACAGGCCATACATTCCAATTGCAAGGGAAAGACACAGTTGGGAAGAAAGGAGTAACACACCACAACTGAGACTAAAATTTAACTTAGAAAACAGATTAAATTTAGTCTTGATCATAACTGTCTTTGATTCTACAATCTGCCTTCTGGGTAGCCTAGAATGGAGGTTGTGAAGATGCTTCTTTGAAGGCTTTCTGAATGTAACCAAGGCTATGACTTTCCTACACTGAATTCAGGTGCCTGAAACCTTCACACACTGCCTTTACTTACATACTGTGGTTCTGTAGTTCTGGGCTTCCACAGCAGAACTGCCAGCATGATTCCATTAATCAATGGCTTAGTAGCAACAATGTTCAGTGATGCTAAGAGGGTGGGGAATGAAAACTGCTGTGGGACTACGTTCTTGTACATTGTAAGTATTTGTTATAGTAAATATTCATTTCATAAAATGCTGATTAGTCAGAAGCTGCAGAGAAAGTAGAGGTAGGGCAACAAGACTAGAAGAATTCTGGAAAGCAGAAGAGCAAAGCAACAGATGCCAGTCAGATGAAGAGGAAGGAAGATGAGAATGCTGTTTTGAAAAAAGGTACCAAGTCTCGTGGCTAAATGTGGATAAGAATCACGAGTTAGTTTAAGAGTTCACAAGTAACAAACATGAGCCATAGGCCAAACAGTTTATGATTAATAGAGCCTTTGTGTAATTGTTTGGGACTGACCATGAGGGAAAGAGAAACTTCTGACTACAATAAAAAAAAATGTAATTACAGGTGAAGATTTTTGAAGGTGACTAGGATTAGATAAGACCACCAGGTCCAACTCTATGAATTGAGCCCCAGTGATTTTCTAAGAAAAGGAAGAACAGGAGACATTCAAATATGTGTATAATCCCTGTCTTCTAACACCATAGGACTCTTTCAGTGAAAATAACAGCAGATGTAGTCTTGATAAAACTTGGTCTTTTAAAATCATGAACCAAGTACACTCATTTTCCTCAAGGCATATCTAGTCCTTTTGTTATATTAATAAAAATGGGAAACAGAACAGTATATTCAACCCTTTTATTAAACTGATAAAATTTACTGGCTAATGTGGTTTTTTATTGAGATTGTAGTATATTTATATTCTTAGAAATATTAACTTGTAATTTTAACACTATATATTTTTAGTGCTAAAATAATAGTAATATAAAACAGATCAGAAGTGTTTACTTTTCTTTAATTTTTTTGGAAGAATTTGTGAAGGATTGGCATTAATTATTTTTGTATGTTGAATAAACTTTACATAGGAAGTATCTAAACCCAGATATTTCTTATTGGGAGGTCATTCCCCCCCCTCACAATTACCAACTAATTCTTCTCACAAAACATAGATCTGGTTAGAGATTTTTACATCTTCATGATTCAGTCTTAGTAGGTTTCATAAGTCTAAGAGTTTATACATTTCTTTTGGATTATTCAGTTTAATGGCATATAATTCTTAATGGTGTTTATTTTTATTTACTCTAATTTATTTATTAAAGTGTGTGTATGCGTGTGTGTGTGTGTGTGTGTGTGTGTGTGTAACACTGCATGTGTAATGGTAAAAGGACAACTTTTAGCAAGTGTCTTTATCCACTGTGTCATCTTGCCAACTTCATATTTGTTCATTTTTTTCATAATTCTTTTATTCAGCTATGTTGTATCTTGTTTCATTTCTGCTTTTGAACTTTCACTTCATATGAAAGAAGAGAAAAACAGAATAAAAGCCTGGGATACAGAGACTGCTAAGCTACTAAGGGCACTTGCTGCTCTTCGAGAGGATTCCATTTGATTCCCAGCATCGCAAGTTGAACAACTCACAGCTGACTATAACCTCAAATCCCTGGGATCTAACAGGTTCTTCTGGCCACCAGAGGCCCCCATAAATATGTACCAATCACACACCACACACTCTCTTGTGAGCTCCCCTCCCACACACAATAAATTTACAAAAACAGTGTAAGGTGTATAAAATTACATGAAGCCAAGGAACAAACTGACAAAGATTCTATTCCTTGAAGTACATTGAAAATAAGTAGATTCAATCAGCACTTTTGGAAACACAGGCCTTACTTGTACCAATTGGAGAAAGAAGTGAGTGTCTGAGCTCTTGTTTGGACAGCCTCAATGTCTAGGTCCTAAGCATTGGGAGGCATATTCTGTGCCCCTTCCCCACCCATTACAACCCAAACAAGCTCCACCTACCAACGGGAGGAAGAGATGGGTAGACTGAAGTGTAAAAATACATTTGACAATGTAAAAGCAATATGACATCACCAGAACCTAGTGGTCCTAAGACCTGAGCATCTCAATGCAGATGAAGCAAAAGAAAATGACATCAAAAATAAATTTATGAAGATGATATAGGCCCTTAAAGCAGAAATAAAAAGTTTCCTTAAAGACATGAAGAAAAACACAAACAAAAATTGGAAGAAATAAGTAAATCCCTTTAAAAAAAGCCAAGAAAAAACCATCAAACATATGGAGGAAACAATTCAAGACTTGAAAATTGAAATAGAAGCAATACAGAAGGACATGGTCAATAAAACAAAATTGACAGTCTACAGAATGGGAAAAGATTGTCACCAGCCCTATATCTAGCCAAGATCTAATCTCCAAAATATAGAAAGAACTCAAGAAACTAGAGATCAAAAAAATCAAATAATCCAATTTAAAAAATGGGGTACAGATCCAAATAGAGAATTCCTAATAGAAGAATCTCAAATGACCAAAAGTCACTTAGTGAAGTGCTCAACATTGTTAGCTACCAGTGAAATGCAAACAAAAACAACACCAAAAATAATAGAAATTAACAATCACTGCTCATTAATATCAATAAACTCAATTTGCCTATAAAGAGACACAGGCTAATAGGATGGGTACAAAACCAGGATCCATCCTTTTCAACACAACTCAACCTCTGAGGTAGACACTGTCTCAGAGTAAAGGGCTGGGGTAAATTTTTCCAATCCAAATGAACCTAAGAAATAAGCTGGTTAGCTATTCTAATAGTTAACAAAATAGACTTCAAACTAAATTTAATCAAGAGTTAAGGAAGGACATTTTATATTCATCACAGGAAAAATCCATCACAATGAAGTCTCAATTCTGAATATCTATGCCATCAATACAAGGGCACTCACATTTGTAAAAGAAAAATCTCTAAAGCTTAAGTCACACATCAACCACCACACTAAGTATTGGAAAATTTCAAACCCCAGTCATACCACTGGACAGGTCTGCCAGATAGTAACTTAACAGAGAAATAAGGGAACTAATATGACTTAAATGTACTTAAGAATATACCTTCTTAGTGCCTCATAAAATCTTTTCTAAAATTGACCACATACTCTGTGACAAAATTAACCTCATCAGATTTAAAAGCATTGAAATAACTCCCAGTATCTTATCAGATCACCATGACTTAAAGTTAGAATTTAACATAAACACAAATTGCCAGAAATCCTACAAACTCATGGAAACTCAACAACACTCAACTGAATCACCTCTGGGTAAAGGAAGAAGTAAAAAGAGGAATTAAAATCTTAGAATTCAAAAAAAAAGCACAACATACTTAAATTTGTGGGACACAATGAAAACAGGGCTAAGAGGAAAGTTCATAGCACAAATTACCTACATAAAGAATGTGGAGAACTCTCACACTAGTGACTTAAGATGTTAAGCTCTAGAGTAAAAATAACAAACTCACCCAAGTGGAGTAGACAACAGGAAATAATCAAGTTGAGGACTGAGTAAGTAAAATAGAAAGAAAGAAACCAACACACACACACACAACAATCAATAAAATAAAGAATTTGTTCTTCAAGAAAATCAACAAGATAGACAAACCCTTATACAAACTAACTAAAAGGCAGATATAGAATATCCAAATTATCAAAATTAGAAATGAAAAGGGAGTCATAACAAGAGACACTGAGGAAATCCAGAGGATCTTTAGTCATACTTTGAAAACTTATAGTCCATGAAATTTGAAAATGTAAAAGAAATTGACAATTTTCTGGATAGTGATCACTTACCAAAATTAAATCAAGACCAGATAAACAATTGAAATAGACCTAAAACCTCTAATGATATAGAAACAGTTATTAAAAGTCCCCTCTACCCGCCAAAAAGTCCCTGGATCAGGTGGCTTCAGTGCAGAATTCTACCAATATTTTAAAAAAGAGCCAATACCACCACTCTTTGAATTTTTCCACAAAATAAGAACAGAAGAAACATTGCCTAGCTCTTTTTATGAGACTACAATTACCTTGATACTCAAATAACACAAAGACAAATCTAAAAGAGAATTACAGACAAATCTCTGTCAATAAACACTGATGCAAAAATACTCAATAAAATACTGGCAAACTGAATCCAAGAACACATCAAAAAATTACCCACCATGATCATTAAGTAGGCTTCAGCCCATAGATTCAGGGATGGTTCAACAAATGAAAATCTGTCAAAGTAATCCACTATATAAACAAACCAAAAAAAAATATACCATACAATCATCTCATCAGATGCTGAAAATTCTTTAACAAAATCCAATACTCCTTCATAATAAAGGTCTTGGTGAGATCAGGAATACAATGAACATACCTAAACATAATGATGGCAATTTACAGCAAGCCAACAGGCAACATAAAATTAAAAGGAGAGTGATCCCACTAAAATCAGGAAGAAGACAAGGCTGTTCATTCTCTTCCTATCTATTCAATATAGTACTTGTAGTTTTAACTAGAACAATAAGACAATAAAAGGTTTTCAAGGAGATACAAAGTGGAAAGGAAGAAGTCAAACTTTTACTATTTGCAGATGATATGATAGTAAACATAAGTGACTCCAAAAATTCTACTGGGGAACTCATACAGCTGATAAACACTTTTAATAAGGTGGTAGGACACAAGATTAACTGAAAAAAAAATTAATGGCTCTCCTATATACACATGATAAATGGGCTGAGAAAAAAAATCAGAGGAACTTTACCATTTACAATTACCACAAATAACATAATGTAACTTGGGGTAACACTAAGCAAACAAGTAAAAGACCTGTATCAAAAGGACTTTATGTCTTTGCAGAAAGAAATTGAAGATCAGAAATTGGAAAGATCTCTCATGTTCCTGAATAGGCAGAAGCAACATAGTAAAAATGGCAATCTTACCAAAAGCAATCTACAGATTCAGTGTAATCCCCATCAAAATTTTAACACAATTCTTCACAGACCTGGAAAGGATAGTAGTGAATTTCACACAGATTAAAAAAGCAAGCAATCAAACCAAACCAAAACAAAAACATTCTAGATAATCACAACAATCTTGTACATTAAAAGAACATCTGGTGGCATCACCATCTCCAACTTCAAGCTCTACTACAGAGCTATAGTAATAAAAAGAGTGTAGTACTGACATAAAAACAAACTTGAGGAAAAGTGGAATAAAACTGAAGACCCTTACATTAATCCATACACCTATGAACAACTAATTTTTAACAGAGATCAAAATTGTACAATGGAAAAAGGAAAGCCTTTTTTAACAAATGGTGCTGGCATAACTGGATGTCAACATGTAGAAGAATGCAAACAGATTCATTTCTATTGTCAAGGCCAAAACTCAAGTTCAAATGGATCAAGGACCTCATCATATGTCAGTCACACTGATCATGATAGAAGAAAAAGTGAGAAGGAGCCACTTCCTAACTATAACACCAGCAGCATAGACTCTGAGAGCAACAATCAATGAACAGGACCTTGCAAAACTTAAAAGCTTCTGTAAGGTGAAGAGCATGGTCAATAAGACAAAAGAGCAGCCTACAAAATGTGAAGAGCTTAACCAACCCCACATCTGACAGAGGGCTGATCTCCCAAATATATGAAGAAATCAAGAACCTAGACATCAAAATAGTAAATAATCAAATCAAAAAATGGGAGTACAGATCAAAACAGAGAATTCTCAACCCAGGAATCTTAAATGGTAGAAAGACATTTAAGGAATAGCTAAATATCTTTGCCAATCAAAACCACTATGAAACACCAGCTTACACCTATTAGAATGGCTAAGATAAAAACACTGATGACAACTTAATTTGGAGAGAATATGGAGTAAGGGGTACACTCCTCTGCTGAAGGTGGGAGTGCATATTTGTACAGCCACTTTGAAAATCGGTTTAGTCGTTTCTCAGGAAATTGGAAATTAATCTAACTCAAGATACAGCACTACTACTCTTGGGCATATACTCAAAAGATTATCAGTCATACCACACTTGTTCAACTATGTTCATATTAGCACTGTTTATAATTACCAGAATCTGGAAAAAAACCTAGATGTCCCTCCATCAAAGAATGGATAAAGAAAATGTGGTACATTTACAGAGTGGTGTGTTACTCAGCTGTTATAAATAATAGCATTAGAAAATTTGGTCAGACCAGTATCCAGAGTGGAATCAGAAGTGAGCAGATTACAGCTCCTGGAATGCTAATCCGGAGAATCACTCTCTGGGCTGGGGTCACATCTAAGGTTCTCATCTCAGACTCTTGCTAGCAGACAGGCCCTAGGCTTTAGCTGGGAGGGGCCTTGCTCAGTGACCCCTAATAGAAGAGACCTCCTATGGCCGAGCCCGGCCTCCAGGGTGAAATGCGTCATCAGAGACAGACTGACACCATTGAAACTCAGAATTGTGTCCAAAGTAGAATCAGAGACAAGTCCTAGGCTTAAGCTGGGAGGGGCCTTGCTCATAGACCCATAAGAGAAGCGACCTCTCACAGCTGAACATCACTTCCAAGGTGAACTGCATCATCAGAGACTGACTGACACCTTTGAAACTCAGACTCATGTCCAGAGTGGAATCAGAGGTGAGCAGATTCCATCTCCTGAGTTGCCTGGAGAATCCCTCTCCGGGGCTGGGGTCACACCCAAGGTTCTGATCTTAGATTTTTTTTTTAATTATGAATAAAGTTTTATATTCTATCCATGTTTCCCCTAGTTCAAACTCCCTTTCCCCTCCCACTCATCACAGTCAGCCTCTCTTCTCTGCATCACCTTATCTCCTTCCCAGCGAGGGCAGGAGGTCCCCAGGTCCCAGTGTGGCTTACTTCAGCATCCACTCTCCGCAGATCCGTTTTCCTCACCCCAACATCAAGACTGGGTCAGGTGTTACTCTGAAGTGAATGACATCGGTGCCAGTCCAAGATGTTACAGAACCCAAGCTGTTCAGTGGTTGTGGTTTGCAGCTTTGCTTTTTGATTTTGCCTTTTCGTTTAGAGTCCACTAATGAGTGAGTACATCCCCTGCTTATCTTTTTTGGTTTGTCATATCTTGCTCAGGAGGATATTCTCCAAATCCATCCATTTGCCTGCAAATTTTAGGATATCATTTTTTCTTACCGCTGAGTAGTATTCCATTGTGTAGATGTACCACAGTTTGTTAATCCATTCTTCAGTTGAGGGACACCTTGGTTGTTTCCAGGTTCTACCAGTTTCTTCTGAACAGAGCAATGAAGAAGAAACAGAAGGAAACAACAGCAAAAACACCTTTATGAAGAATATAGAAGAATATAGAAGCCTTAAAAGAGAATATAAAATTATTTGAAGAAATAGAAGAAAATACAAAAAATTGAAAGAGGTGAAGAAATTCTTGAAAGAAAATAAAGAAAATCAAGAAAAGGAAAACTGAAAAATGAAAGAAACATTCTAGGAACTAAAAAATGAAATAGAAGCAATAAAAAAGGCATGAAGTGAGGCAAAGGTGGAAATAGAAATTCTGAAGAAAGAGCTAGAACTACAGATACAAGCCTAACCAACAGAATCCAAGAGATGGAAGAGAGAATCTCTGGAGTGGAAGACACAGTAGTGGAAATAGATACATCAGTCAAAGAAAACACTGAAACCAAAGATGGCATAATACAAAATGTTCAGGAAATATGAGACACCATGAAAAGACCTAACCTGAGAATAATAGGAATAGAAGAAGGAGAAGAATACCAACACAAAGGCACAGATAATGTATTCAATAAAATTATAGAGGAAAACTTTTCCAACCTAAAGAAGGAAATGCTTATAAAGATAGAAGAAGCTTACAGAACACCAAATAGATTTGACCGCCCCCAAAGTCTGTTTGCCACATAATAATCAAGCCAAAAACATACAAAACAAAGAAAAAAATCTTAACAGCTGCAAAAGTAAAGAGACTATACCTATAAAGCCAGACCCATGAGAATACCACCTAACTATACAATGGAAACTATGAAAGCAAGAAGGTCCTGATCAGAAGTTATACAGACACTAAAAGAGCAGGGCTGCCAACCTAGATTAATATACCCAGCAAAACTATCAATCACCATAGATGGAGTAGACAAGATATTTCATGACAAAGTCAGACTTAAACAATATGGCCCTTCAGAAAGCATTAGAGGAAAACCACCAACTTAAAGATCCCAGATACACCCATGAATCCACAAACAATTGATAATTCCATAGAAGAAAAAGCACAAAGAAAGGAAATACATACTAGTTACCCTCTCCCCAAATAACAAGAAATATCAATCAGTGGTCACTAATATCCCTTAATATCAGTGGATTCAATATACCTATAAAAAGACACACACTAACAAGATGCATACAAAAACAGAAGCCATCCTTCTGTTGCATACAAGGAACATGATTCAACCTTAAAGACAAACACAGGCTCAGAGTAAAGAGTTGGAAAAAAATTTTCCAATCAAATGTCCCTAAGAATCAAGCTGGGGTTGCCATCCTAATATCTAACAAAGTAGACTTTAAAATCAATTAAAAGAGACCAAGATGGACATTATTTATTCATTGCAGGACAAACTGGTCAAGAGGAGATTTCAATCCTAAAATATTTATGACCCTAATATAAGGGCACTTATCTACATAAAAGAAACACTACTATAGCTCAAATCCCACATCAATTCTCATACCCTAATAGTGGGCAACTCAAGAAATCCAGATAATTATCAGGTCATACATTGAAAATTTATACTCCACAAAAATGGAAAACCTACAGGAAGCAGACAGCTTTCTGGACAGGTAGCATTTACCAAAATTAAACCATGACCAGATTACATACCTAAACAAACCTATAACTATAAAGGAAATTGAAACTGTCATTAAGCCTCCCAAGAAAAAAGCCCAGGTCCAGATGGTATCAGCGCAGAATTCTACCAGACATTCAAAGAACTACTACCAATACTTCTCAAACTGTTTCATATAGTAGAAACTGAAGTAATATTGTCAAACTCTTTTATGAGGCCACAACTACCCTAATATGTAAGCCACTCAAATACACAACAAAAAAGAGAATTATAGACCAATATCTTTCATGAATATTCATGCAAAAATTCTCAACAAAATTCTGGCAAACTGTATACAACAACATACAAAAAATATCATCTACCATGATCAAGTAAGTTTTATCCCAGTAATGCAGGAATGGTTCAACATATGAAAAACTGTAAATGTCATCCATAATATAAACAAACTGAAGAAAAAAAAACCCACATGATTATATCCTTAGATGCTGAAAAAGTCTCTGACAAAATCCAATACTCCTTTATGATAAAAGTCCTAGAGAGATCAGGAATACAGGGAAAATATCTAAATATAATAAATGTGATTTATAAGAATCTGATGGTCAACATCAAACTAAATGGAGAAATACTCAAAGCTATCCCACTAAATTCAGGAACTAGACAAGGATGTCCTCTCTCTCCTTATCTATTCAACATCTTGAAATTTTAGCTAAACAATATGAGAATGAAAGGAGATTAAGTGAATACAAATTGGAAAAGGAGAAGTGAAACTATCTCTATTTGCAGATAATATGATTGTATACGTAAGTGACCCACAAAATTCTAACAGGGAACTCCTACAGCTGGTAATCACCTTCAGCAATATAGCAGGATACCAGATTAAGTCAAAGAAAGCAGTAGCCCTCCTATACACTAAAGATAAAAGGGCTGAAAAAGAAATAAGGGAAACATCACCCTTTATAATTGCTACAAATAGCATTAAATACCTTGGAGTAACTATAACCAAAGAAGTAACAGATCTATTTGACAAAAATTTTAAATCACTAAAGAAAAGAATTTGAAGAAGATATCAGAAAATGGAAAGCTTCCAATTTCCTCGATAGATAGGATCAACATAGTAAACATGGCAATTCTACCAAAAGCAATCTACAGATTCAATGCACTGCCCATCAAAATTCCAAAACAATTTTTACTGAGCTTGAAAGAACAATAGAAAGAACAATACACAATTTCATTTGGAATGACAGGAAAGCCAGGATGGCCAAAGCAATTTTGCTCAACAAAAGAACCTCAGGAGGTATCACCATCCTTGACTTCAAGTTATACTGTAGAGCTACAGTAATACAGACAGCCTGGTACTGGCATAAAAAGATTTTGGATCAATGGAATCAAACCAAAGATGCTGACATTAACCCAAAAACCTATGGACACCTGATCTTTGACAAAGAGGCCCAAAATATTCAATGGAAAATAGATAGTATCTTTAACAAATGGTGTTGGCATAGCTAGATGGTAGTGGGAAGAAAAATGCAAATAGATCCAAACCCTGCACAAAACTCAAATCCAAGTGGATCAAAGACCTCAACATACACCCAGCCACAGTGATCTTGATAGAATAAAAAGTGGGAAATACCTTCCAACACATTGGCACAGGTGACTACTTCCTAAATATAACACCAGTGGCACAGACACTAAGAACAGCAATCAATAAGTGGGATCTCCTGAAGCTGAGAAGCTTCTGTAAAGCCAAGGACATAGTCAATAGAACAAAACCACAGTGAACAGAATGGGAAAAGATTTTCACCAACTCTACAACTGATGCAGGATTGATCTCTAAAATATATAGAGAACTCAAGAAACTAGAGCCCCAAATCTTGTATAATCCAATCAAAAAATGGGGCTCAAAACTAAAAAGGGAATTTTCAGCTGAAGAATTACAAATGGCTCAAAATCACTTTAAAAAAATGCTCAACTTCTTTAGCCATCAGAGAAATGCAAATCAAAACAAGTTTGAGATACCACCTGACACCTTTCAGAATAGCTAAGATTGAAGACACACATGATAGCCTATGTTGGAGAGGTTGCAGAGTAAGGGGAACACTCCTTCAACGTTGGTGGGAGTGTAAGCTGGTTCAACCACTTTGGAATGCAGTATGGCAATTTCCTAGAAAACTGGGAGTCAGTCTCCCCAATGATCCACCAATACCACTTTTGGGCATATTCCCTAAAGATGCACATTCACACTCCAAAAGCATTAGCTCAACTATGTTCATATGTGCATTATTGTGGTGGAATGTTCTGTATGCTGTAAATAAAGTAACTGATTTGGCCTATGTAGAGCACCGTAGAAGTGGGTGGAGAATTAGAGCACAGGCAGGTAGAAGGAGGGTAGAGTTAAGCCAGTCTCCATCCTACCCCCAAAAGAGGAACATGTAGAGGTAAGGGGCTGAGCCACGGGCTAAGCCACGTGGCAAAAAGATTAATAAAAATGAGTTGATTTAAGATAAAAGAGCTAGCTAATAATGTGCTTAAGATATGGACCAAACAGTATAAAGGATATAATCGATTGATTCATTTCTTTGGGGGACAAAAGCCACGATGCGTGAACCAGATTCCAACCGCCGTTGCACGTGCCAGGTCACAAACCTCCCGGGCCCAAAACTTACTACAACACATTATTCATAATAGCAAGAACCTGGAAACAATCTAGATGCCCCACAATGAAGAATGAATTAACAAACTGTGGTACATCTACACAGTGGAGTACTACTCAGCAGTAAGAAAAAATGATATCCTAAAATTTGCAAGCAAATGGATGGATCTGGAGAATAGTCTATTGAATGAGGTATCACAAACCCAGAAAGATAAGTAGGGGAGGTACTCACTCATTATTGGACTTCAAACAAAAAGCTAAGCGTGTCCAAGGTGCAAATCACAACCACTGAACAGCTTGGGATCTGAAGCACTTTGGACAGACACCTTGGAGTCCATTTCCTCCAGAAGAACACCTCACCCAGTCTTGATGTTGGGAACAGGAAAGCAGATTTGCCTGGAGTGGATGCTGGGAAGGAGATAAGGAGATGGGTAGGGGAGAGAGTGTCTGGTGGTGGCTAGAGGGGAAAGGGAATTTGAATAAGAGGATACATGAATTAAAAATGAGACTTTATTTAAAATAAAAGAAAAAAGGAATCTTATGACAGTATTGGTCACCTCCAGGATACCATGATTTATTTTAAATGAAGTAAGTCAAACCCAGAGGAATCGACACTGCAAAATCTCTCATGTGGTATCTAATGATTTTTTCCTAGGTTGGGGTCTGTTGATATGTTATATACTTAATAAATCCAGTTTGGAATATCAGGGAACAGATCCACCCACAGTCAATCCAGGAGGATCAGAGAGTGGTAAGTCACACCTTTAATCCCAGCACTGGTAGTGGTAACCTATATCTTTAATCAATACCTCCTGAATAGAGATCTTTCTGTGTTTCTGTGAGTTCAAGGCCTAACTACCAAATAGTAGTTACTCACATCTTTAATGTAAACCTGGAAGTGAAACAACTGGGTGAAGAAGGTTTTTAAGGCAGGTGTAGGAAGACAGATGATTCAGTAGAAGCGATGAGGAGTAAGTTTTAGGAAGATAGAAGATAGATGGGTGAGATTCGACTTGGTCTGCTTCCTCCCCCTGATATTCTAGCTTTTCCTCAATATCTGGCTCTGAGTTTATTTAATATAATCAGAATTCATGCAACACTTGGTGCCCAACTTTGGAGCATGAATTCCCTCCTCCCAAAAAAAGTCGCTTGTTGGCCAGAGCAACACCTGGCGGGAAGAGTAATTACTGGCTGGCTAGGCTTTCTGTTCTGAGTCAGCCTCAGTCTTAGGTAGACCAGTCACATATCTTTCTGTTTCACTTTCATCTGGGTAAACTTGTCAGACAATGGCCTGTTTTTCCTGGTAGGTTGTAGTTCTTTTTTTCTCCTTTTGGACCCCTCCTTGGACTGCTATTATACTAGGTAGCTGCCCCAGTTCACAGTCATTTGAATCATCACTGACAACTAGATTGGTGAGTAAATCAGATTTTTTTTAAAAAAGGGGAGTTTGTTTAAGGCAATGGAGGGTACTTGGACTTTCTGTGATCTTACTCTAGACTTGATATTGGAACCAGTAAAGGAAAAGATAAATAAAGTAGATAGGACTATCATAATGCTTATCATATTGTTTATTATCATATTGTTTACCATAAATATTTTTGTTTGATTTCTGTTTTATTATTTAAAAAGTCAATTAATGTGAGTTCCAAAAAGAAAGTCTTTAAAAAGACTGTTAAGAGAGAACACAAAGATATTCAAGCCCAAACAGAGGAATATAAGGAACTAATCTCAGCAATGTCTTCTGAGAATACACAAAAACAGCCTAAGATTATCAAACAGCCAATATTAATATGCCCAGTAGCCTTAAAGAAATTGCAAAATAATAAAAAAATAGTACAGAAGTTAGTTGGACTCTTAGAATTAAGAAGAGTCAAGGAAGCAATTGTGAACAAAGGGCAAGATGGCTTGAGTGCATAGGACCAGAAGGACAGAAGGGAATATTAAAACCATATGTGGCTAACATTGTTATAAATTTATGGGGATGAGATTTACTACAACAATGGAATACACAGTTTAACATTCCTCCAAACACAGAGTTTCATGTAATACAACCAGAATTTGTGCAACATTGGGGAATTTCTTCAGTGGTTTGTCATTTGTCAGTAACTATGAAAAGAGGCCTGTCTTCAATCTTCAGTGCTGGGATAAACACCAATAATAAGAACAAACCAAAGCAGCAAAGAACAAGCATTCCCACCTAAACACGGAAAACCTCTATACACCCCCTAAGAACAACTGATCTTCTAGAAGCTGATGCAGAACAGTGGTATCCAAGGATTGGGAGATAGTGAGGTCTGCCTGTGGACACTATGCTATTGCTTCATACAAGACCATGGCTTGTTATTTTATAACACAGAAAGATATATATAATGTAATATAATGCCTCAAAAAAATCTCAAAATAGAATCTGACACAGAAAAATCCAACTCCATTAAAGCATTACATTTTAATTTATAAATATATGCAAATATGATGAGGCAACCAAAAAACAAAACCCTAAAAGACAAAACAGGAAACATTGGTGGATTCAGAGAATTAGATGGTAATATTCAGTTCACATCTCCAGCGATTGAAGAAGCAGATATTGATTTAAGAATATAACATATCCTAAAGTTTTTGATAGCTATATATATTTTTGTAATCTGGTGCCAGATGTATGATCAAAACAAAACATATTTTTAACCTTCCAAAGTTTGGCTTTGCTGCTTTACAGTCAGCCCTTCCCCTCCCCCAGAGACAGCCATCGCTATGAATTCTATGATCACAGATTGCTTTTGTCTGTCCTTGAACATCAAATAAATGGAATAAAACAGTAGATTCTCTTTTGTGTCTGGTTTCTTTCACTCAGTATAATGTCTGAGGGGTTTATTCATGCTGTTGAATGTCTCAATAGGTTTTTGTTTATTTTTCTTTTTTGTTTTTAGGTTAATATGGTTGGAAGTATGAATATAATATAAGCATGATTTGTTTTTCCATTAACCTCTAGTTGGTTGTGTGGAAATTTTTTTTCTGGTTTGGGCTGATACAAATAAATCTACTATGCAAATGCACATACAAGTAATTTCTTGGTTATGCTTTCACTTTTCTTGGATAAATGATTATAAACTGCTAGACTAGAATGTGGGAAAATATATGTTTGAGTTTATATAGAAGCACTGTTTTGATTTACAAGATGGTTGTATCATTTTTGGTTTTCTACCTGTAAGTCTTGAGAGATTGATATATTTCACATCCTAGGATTATTTGGTGTTTTCAGCAGCTCAGTAATTTCTCAACATGAGATGTTTTCATGACTAATTTTTCTCAGTTTTATGTGCTTATTGGGCGTTCTTGCAATCTCTTTTCTAAAAATTCTTCTGGTTATTTTCCCTTTGTCTCTTCCTTTCACTACATTGAATCTATAGAATGGAGGAGATATCCGGTAGATTCATCCTCATTGATTTTGGAAGCTCCACATATACTCTTTATAGGAGTCTTTTTATTAGCTATATGTTACATATGTTTTCTTACAGTCTTTGGATTGCCTATTTTCTTTTTATCTGTTTTTTAAAGTGTTTTATTTAATATGCTATGCTCGCATAATATGTGTGGCTCAAATCCACCCCATGCTCTATCTTTCAACTCCCGCTCTGTTCCCTCCTAATTTTTAACAAATTTTTCCAACATATTAATGAGGTAATTACCAGGATTTTTTTTAACTTGAATTTTTTAATTTGTTAAATGAGATTTTAAATTATAGGGTATCATTTTACCTATAAAACAGAAATCATTTGCATTTCCATAAGCAGAATTACTTTGTTGTTAGAATTAATTTGTGTAGCTTTTGGTGGTCTACAACTCAATGACTACCTCCTTATAAAATTATCCAGCCAATAGAAATTTAAATGAAGTATGCATACTCCTATAGAAACAATTGTTTCTCAAGAGTTTGACTAAGCAATGCCAAACATTCCACCAGAAGTAGATCTTATTCTCTGTACTCTGTTTCCTGAAGTTCTTTTTTAAAATTTCTGTGATTATTTATTTATTAAATATACATTCTGTGGAAATAAAAACAATTAACATGAAAGGTAAAATGCAATTGTTAACCAGTAACATATAATCAGCCATATATATATATATATATATATATATGTAACATTATTCAGATGTTTTTAAGATATAATTTTTATGGTGTTCTTAAGACATAAATAATCTCTAAAACTTATTCTGAATCGTACACAGAACGCCTGGTCTAAACTAATTTGGCTAGATATCTTGGATAGATGTGCTAGTAGTTTTAATTAATTCAATACAGCACTTTACATTTTCTAGACTGGAATTGGAGGACATTTGGTGCTACTGTAGAAACCTAGTCTAGTGGAATCTCCCTGAAAATTACAAGAGTGACCCCAACAAAGTGTCCAATAGTGAGGGATACAGAGCTTGGAGTGACCATCTTCAATAACCAGGCAATTGGTACCGGAACATCAATCTAGGCATAAAACCTTCAACCTACTATTTTTCCTGCCTGCAAGATATTCTGAGGCAATGGTGGAGCAGAATTTGTGGGAGTGGCCAATCCATAATTGACTGGTCCAGGTTGAGGTCCATTCTGGGAGAGGAAGCCCATGCCTGACACTGTTTTGAAGGCAGGAACCAGAGTCAGAATATCCTAGAAATATAGAATACAACCAAACATGACTGAAGAAAAAAGTCTATGAAATGATTCCTAGTGATATTTTGCTATGCTCATAGATCAGTGCCTAGCTCAACTGTTACCAGTAGGCTATCATCCAGCAATTGATGGAAGCAGATGGAGAGACCAGCACAGCTAAACGCTAGGTGGAGACAGGAATCCTACAAATGAGAAGGAGGAAAGATTGTAGGAGCCAGACATGTCAAGGATATCAGGAGAACAGGACCCCCAGAATCAGCTAAGCAGGGCTCATAGGGACTCACAAAGACTGAAGCAACAAACACAGACCCTGTATGGGTGTGAGCTAGGTGCTCTGCATATACCTTATGATTGTGTAGTTTGGTGTTCTCCTGGGACTCCCAATAGCAGGGGTAGGGGTATCTCTGACTCTTTTGTCTGTGTTTAGAACCCTATTATTTGTACAGGATTCAATTATCCAGCCTTGATATGAGAATTTGTGCCTAGTCTTATTGTATCTTATTAGGCTATGTGTAGATCGAGGAAGGCATTTTTGTCATGCCTGTCCTGCAGATGCTTCCCAAATAATTGTCTCGGAGACTCAATATTAATAACAAACTGTTGGGCCTATGGTTAAGCCTTACCACTAACTAGCTCTTTCATCTTAAATTAACTCATTTCAATGTGTCTATGTATCTCCACATGGCTGGTAGATTACTGGGGTTTTTTTTTTTTTTTTCATTTTGCTTCTTGGGATGCTTCTTGGCATATCCTCTGACCCTACCTTTCTTTCCTGTATCTCTCTTTGGATTACCTGATTCTCTCTATTCTCAAGCAGGTTCTTTATTAACCAATGATAAATCAAATTCAGAGTGTGCAGAAAGGTACCCATATCAGCTATGTTCAGTGGTTATCCTGTGAGGCCTGCTCATTATTTTGAAGGGAAACAGAAGATGTAATGATCTGGGAAAGAGAGATTAGTAGGAGTGGAGGGAGGGGGAAATTGCAGTTGGGATACAACACATGAGAGAAGAATAAAAGTTTAAAAAAGAGCAATGCAATTTACAGATACTATTAAAATTCTTTCTACTTGAAACCTTCATGTGTTCATGTGATAAAAGATTGAAATTTATTAGCTTCTTGCAAAAATATTGACTATGCCCTGTGGTTACTTCCTTCAACTCATAATGTGCAGTATCCTAAACCTCAATATATTGATATTAGAAAACAATGTTCTTGAGAAGTAGGCCACTCACTAATGGGATTAGTTCCTATATAGGGGCCAACGGTATGTGAGTTCCCTTGTTCCATACCATAAAAACACTGCTGTACATAAACCAGGAAGAATCTCTCTGCAGAACTAAATATTTTATGCTTTGAATTTGGACACCCAACCTCATGAACTTTAAGATACACTTTTCTATTGTTTACAGTATACTCAGTTTGTGGTATTTTATTAAAGTAACCCAATTGTCTAAGTCAATGCCCTACTATTGTGAATAAAGAAAGACAAACGCCAGGAACTCCTTCTATGAGACGTCTCCTGGAGTATTAACAGATGAAGGAATTAATTCTTCATGAAAAATCTCACAATTTGTATGATTCCTTTTCTGCCACATGATCTTGATACCACCTAGGATACCAGGACTTTGTGGCCCCAAGTTCTAGATAATTTTTTCTTGAGAAATCTTGCAGATGTTAACTCTAGGTTATACCCTCTTTTCTTCTCTGAGGTGTTGTGACCTAGCTTCTTTGAAGCATCCATTCTTTTTTGCTCACATAAATATGGTTTCTCTCTGGTCTGTGCCTTTTATTCTACTGCAAGATGAAAGTTTCCTTTCCCTTTTTTTTTAATATTTCTAGAACAAGAATTGCTTGTACTATACCCAGAATTTCCTTATATTCAGGCATAAGAATTTTTAGATTATGCTAGTTCTCCAAGTTTCTGACACAGGAAAGGCAACCACAGATTTGTTTTTATACCATGATCACCAAAGGGGTAATGTATTAGTGGCTGAAAACATTGATGTATGCTGAATTTTCACTGGAACTATTACAAATACAAGCCCTTTGGTCTTATACTGTGAGATCCAAACTTATTCAGTACTGGGCCACTGCCAAGGACATATGTGCTTTCTGAAAGGTTTTCAAGGTGAGTTTGGTATGAATAAGTTAGAAAGGACCAAGTCAGCCACAGCTGATGCATGCTCAGTTCATGTTTGCTGAATGAATGAATCAATTAATTATGGCCATTGGGTTGTCTAGACTAATGAGATGAAAAATGGTTTAGATAATTTAGATTTTGTTTCAATAAACTAAACTATAGCCACATGAAAAGACTGAGTCAATTCATTACTTTTGCTGAAATTAATAATGCTCACTGGTTGCTTGGTATAGGGTGTTGTAGTAAGATTTTTTTTGGTTTGTTTGTATTTGGAGGTTTGTATTTGGCGTGTGAGGCAGTTTGGAATTTGGTTTGTGGCGGCTTTTTCTTTTAAAGAAATGAATTAGTCATTTATATTATTTTATATTGGTTGGCTTATATTTTAAGTATATATTAGTTAGCTTTTTTTATTTTAATTTAACTTATTTTTATTTAACTTTTTGTCACATGGTCTGGCTTATGGCTGGCCTGTATTTTTTTATATGTTTGTTTTTTTTGGAGGTTGGATGGAGACTGACTAACTTTATTTTTTTTTACCTGTCTGTGTTTTGATCTTTTACCTACTTTTATGGTGCTTTAATAGGCCAAAACAGTCCTTTATTTACAGCCTGCAAAGAACATTCCACCACATTTATTGTGGTATGAATTTGTTGTGAAATATGTTTTAAATGAGGTTTATTTTGTGAGAATTATTTATAAAATAGAGAAGGTTTTAAGAAACGGTGAAGGGATAAGGTTGTAGTGTGTTGGAGTGTTTTTAATGAAAGCTTTTTATTTATATGTTGTATTTTTGAACGTCCGCGCCGCCAGCAGGAACCGTGAACAGAACGGAAGTTGTGTCATTAGTCTGAAAACTCGCACAACCAGTCTGGAACTCTCGCGAGAGGTCCCGGCCCTGCCCGAGAGAATGTCGTCTTTTTGTTTTGGTCTTTTCTCTTGGAGGTCTACTTCTGGAACCCTTTTTAGTTGACCATGCCCCGCTCAGCTCCAGCCCTCTGCTGCGATCCGTTTACATGTCTAGTTCCTGATTTCCCGCTACAATAGGGAAAATTTTCTCTAACATGTCCTAGTTGATATTACTATAGGATTTAACACAATAAATTCTCTTCCTAAAATTTTCCCCTATCTTGACTTTGTTGGCATCATAATTTTCTGGGTTTGTGCTACTGTGGCGACCTGTTTTCTGGCCTGCAGAATGATGAGTCACCACATGCACGATTCTTCTCGGATCACACTTTATTGTAGTACAGCTCAGTTGAGGTAGAATGGTAGAAGAAAGACCCCGTGCCTGAAATGCAGCCTGCTTAAATAGGGAAGCTGGGACGCGTGTAGCTATATGATTGGTGCCCAACATAATGCCTCATTAGCATATGATTGGTGATAGGTCCAAAGTAATGCCTCATTAGCATATAGCTGGTGATAGGTGGTAAGGAGTGCCAAATTAGCATAATCAGGGATCACATCGGATAGGTCACTACTCAGCGCCTAATTAGCATCTGAAGATCATGATGGAATGTTCCAGCAAGTTGCGCAAGGGCCAACCACGCCCTACATGCTACCTTCCGGATTCTTAATTAGAATTTACTAATTGTCTTAGTAGTTTGTTTCTACTTTCAAAATCTAAAACTTCTAATCTGCTTTTGAATCTCACTTTAGTGGCCTCAGTTATTTCTTCATGCATACAAGAAAATTACTTTAGTGAATGAATTCACTGCCATTTAATCATTTTTTTGTGTGTATGCACACTCTCACTTTCTTTTTCAGAAGTAAACATTTATTGAGTTTTCTTTACTGTGCTACTTGCTGGGTATACAAAGTTCCTTAAGTTTCCACCTCTGCCCTAAGGAGTTTATAAATTAAATGAAAATTGTTACCTTTGTATTTCTTAAAGAATTCTATGAGAGCCACCTCAAGTTATGAACAGTTTATTTGTTCTTCAGAGATGGTAAACATTTTTTTCTTTTATCTTCTTCCTTTTTAAATTTTCCTAAAATCTTGTCTTAAGGTTATCATCTCTCCAAATACATTGTGAGAATGTAAAAGAGTAGATAGAATAAAAGGTAGAAAGGAAAGAAGGAGGCACTCAAGGTAAGTGCTGGTTTATTGGTCCAGCAGACACCACCCTCCTTCAATTTCCAGCAAGTGTTCCTTGTATTGCTAATAGCTCCTAGCAATCACCCTCTGCATGTGTTGTCCATGTACAGGGATGAGCAGTACACTGAGATATATTTGGAAGTGTGTGTGTGTGTGTGTGTGTGTGTGTGTGTGTGTGTGTGTGTGTTTGTAAAACCTTAACCTAGATCGACATAGTTTGATTTCTGTTCACTTCCCTTTCTGATTATGACTTCTGCTTTTTCTTATGAGGCTACTTTTCTGAAAAATATCAGTAGCAGTTCCAGTCTGTATATTTTTGTGTTTAGATACTTATTTTAAATATTGGCCCATTTCTTCCTTCCTGAGTATTCAGATTTGTCCCGGGATAGCTGCTCTTCAGAAGACAGCAGTAAGTTTTCAGCAATACTTCTCCCAACAAAGACAATGATTTCAGGTCATTAATTTGTCTGCAGGCTAGCTGACCTTGTACTCAAGAAGACAGGCATAGCTGCATTTTATTTTGTATTTTAATGGTGTACTTGTATTTTTTGTCTTGCCAAAGCGAAGTTCTAGTAAATATATTTTGCTGTGCAAAATTTACTTTTAAGAACACATCGATGTACTCAAAATAGAATAATGTCCTGAAATTTGAAAAAAAAGGCACTGAAATCTATTATGAAGGATGTGCTTAAGCTTATTAATCACTTATTAATCAGGAAAGAGTTCAAATGCAACAACTGGTGTCACATCTCACTTTGCTCAGATTAGTTAGAAGCTTATCTGTCTCCAGCAATAATAATGAGGACAAAGTAAAAGATGTTAGAGCAGATGAAGACACCAGAGCTCCCAATTAAGTTAGATTTGTATTCTTTTATTATTCATTGGACTGACTACAATTTTGCATCATGTGCAAATAACTGGTGATTGTGTTTAGCACTGTCTTGTAAGTGGGGTGACTTCCCGAGGAGGAGAAAGGTCTCTTCCAAATGTGGAATCTAATCTGGAATAAAATACTTGCAGGATAGATGCAATTGTAGCTAGAGTAAGAGAAGTGGAAGAGGAGTCTAGTATTTACCGAACATTGGGAATGCCTTGTAGGTAGTATTTAGAAAGTCTACTCATGTATGCTGCTGCATTTAATCATCATACTGCACTGTGAAGAAGGTCCTTTTTTTACTTCTGGCCAGCAATTTTGTTGGGAAGAAAAAATGAACTTGGGGAGGTTGAATCAACAAATAAATATTAGAAGCTGAGAAACCTTTCTAGCTGCTCATAAAAATCATATTGCCAAGGGAAAGATAAGAGAGGCTTTAGAACCAAGAATGTGAGAAATGTTATGAATAATATCTTATTTTATTAGAAGAAAAAAGCATGACATGTGTATATATATGTAAATAAAACTTATCTTTAAAAGTCCTGGCAGGCTCTTTTGTATGTGAATAGCATTTAATAAGCACATGTGTACATCATGTAGTGTGATGCTTGAGATAGCTTAGTGCTAGAAAAGATTGTCTTTGATTTCTCAGGAAAGAGCAAATTCAGATATTCCTGATAATAGTCAGCTAATCCTTACCAATTTCTTCATCAAGTAAATAAGAGATTAGTCTGTTGGCTTAGTGAGAGAAATTTAACAAAGTAGAAACAAAGTTTTCTGTAGTTCTCTACTACAGAAAACAAAAACTATTCCAGGAAGTGGGAAAAAGATGTGACCCTCCTTCTGTAATAAGTCATAGCTAGGGCAAGAAGAACAGTGTAGACTAGATGATAGACATGGGTGTTTTCAGTATGTAACCTAGAACTGTTTGCTTCTAGAAACCAGTCAGTTGGAATTTTGACTAGGGGTTTTCAATAAGAAACAGCCACAGACAAAATCTTTCCATTTTTTTTCCTTAGAGCCAAGGGCCAATAACCTGTCTTAAAAATAGTGTTAATTTACATCAAAGATTCGATTGCTATGTGTTGCAGCAATATGTTACAAACTGAAATAAGCTAGTAAGAGTTAGATGGTCAATAGCATCTGCATCAGATGCTACTTGCTTCCAGAATTTATAAACAGGCTGATGACAAGCTCAAGCTGCAGCAAAAGGCACACACTCAGAATACACATGATGTGAAGCAAGAATTTATAATTTATAAGTAATTGAAAAAGATCATTCCAAGAACTAGCAGGAAAGAAGTAGTAAAGGAAAGTGATGGCAGGGATTAGTCAGCATAGTTAGGCAAATTATGAAGAGAGATTCAAAATATTTTCAAATTCATTTTGACCAATGAGTCAGAATGTTGTTAACAGTCAACTACCACAAAAAATATTCAGAGTTTGAAAAGGGATCTATAAAAATCATAATTCTAAATATACTTAGGAAAAAACTAAGAAATCATAATTCTAAATATACTTAGGAGAAAACTATTACCACAAGAATCATAAAGGATTTAATATAATATTGTCATATGATTTCTCAAATAGAACTTTGCAGTAATGATAGAAAATAGTCTAGATATGTCATAAAACAAATATGTGCCCATGTATTTGTGTATCTCCTTATGTGTATGTGGAAATTATGCTTGATTTACTCATTTAATTATTTGATAGAAGTAAAAATTAGTATGTTAGGAAAAATAATCTTAACAAAATTAAAAATATGAAATAAACTTTCTGTGTATAAAATAGTCAATGAATAGGATACAACACATGAAGTGACTAATATGATACCATGAGTAGTATAAAATTATTGTGAGTTTTTGCTTCATTTAACTTTTTTCAGCTAGGATCTTTCTTTGTAGCCTAAACTGGCTTCCAACTTGCAATCTTACTGTGCTTGTCTCCTGAGTGTTGGGACCCTAGGATTGACCTGCACCACACTGACCCTCTTCACTTTAGGAAGTCTATGAGAACTTGGAAATCTGGTCTTCTGTAGATGAGGAATTCTGCACAATCTCACCTCTCTTCCCTAATCTACCAATGCATGTAGTGAGGACTAACTTCAAATAAATTCAATTGAAAGGGTAGACATTTGTATTTCTCTCTTGTGGTCTGGATTTGAAATGCTTCCTAATAGCTTAGGCACTGGAGGTTTTGTCAGAAATGCAATGCTCAGAAAAAGGGTGGATTGATAGCATTGTGAAGGCTCATAACTAACCAATGGTTTGACCCACTGAAGGACTCATTGGATGATGTCAGAATTTGACAATATTACTTGGAAAGGGGGGAGATTAGGACTGAGAATGTTAGTGTCTGGATCCTCAATTTTATTCCATTGGTCCACAAGTCTGTTTTTATGCCAGTACAAGGCTGTTTTTATTACTGTAGCTCTATAGTATAGCTTGAAGTCAGGGATGGTGATACCTCCTGAGATTCTTTTGTTGAGTAAAATTGTTTTGGCATTCCAGGCTTTCCTGTTATTCCAAATGAAATTGAGTATTGTTCTTTCAAGGTCCAAAAAATATTGTGTTGGGATTTTGATGGGCAGTGCATTGAATCTGTAGAGTGCCTTTGGTAGAACTGCCATTTTTACTATGTTGATCCTACTAATCCAGGAACATGGGAGAGCTTTCCATTTTCTGATATCCTCTTTAATTTCTTTCTTCAGTGATTTAAAATTTTTGTCAAATAGGTCTATTACTTCTTTGGTTATAGTTACTCCAAGGTATTTAAT
Organism: Sigmodon hispidus; assembly: GCA_004025045.1. Lineage (NCBI taxonomy): Eukaryota > Metazoa > Chordata > Mammalia > Rodentia > Cricetidae > Sigmodon > Sigmodon hispidus. Next base: position 60,008 of record PVIH01013096.1, read on the forward strand.
ACTATTTGCAGCTATTATGAAGGGTAATGTTTCCCTTATTTCTTTTTCAGCTCTTCTATCTTTAGTGTATAGAAGGGCTACTGATTTCTTTGAGTTAATCTTGTATCCTGCTACATTG